>WOGN01008512.1:0-11265 GCA_015342105.1 Leptinotarsa texana
ATCCCAATACCTAGAAAACATCATGTCATCCTCACAAGACTACATATAGGACACACAAGGCTTACACATGGACATATCATACACAAAACAGAAGAACTACACTGTGATATTTGCCAGATTGAAATTACTGTAGAACACATTCTCCAAGAATGCCCATTATACTACCAGCATAGAGAAAACAATAACATTCCAGAGAATATCACCCAGTCCTTAGAAGAATGCAGCGGAGCCGAAAATGTGATGAACTTTTTAAAACAAACCAATCTCTTGAACAAAATTTGGAATTTAGTACCGTTACACAATATCAATGTATTCATTATCAATATGAATGTCTTTAATAACTGTAATAGTTGATGAGACAAAAAATAAAGCTTATAAAAATGAGAAAATATGTATTAACAAAATTGCTATCAATACTACAATTGATATGCAATGAAAATGAATTTTATGTGCATTGAGGCGTTATATCAATATTACTTAATTCACTACATCTGATAGCAGCTGAGCTGCTGTAAAAGTACTTGTTTTTTGCCTTAAATCAGAAAAACGTTTTTAGCAGACATTTTTATGGAGAAAGCTTCTTTGCTTCAAAGTGAAAGGAAAACATCTTTCAAAACAACTACTCTCAAATCAACAATCAACTGCACAGAAATCAATTTTTATTGTTCAGTTCATACTAAAAATATTCATTATGAACCTGGAGCAGATATCATTCATAGTAATAAACAATATTGTTCGATTGATGACCTTTATATTTTGTAGAAATTCATGTCGAATATAGGATAAAGAAAATATTTTATTTAAAAAGGACAAGAAAAAACATCAGTTTCTTTCATAATAGTACAACTCTATATGTCACCGGAAGAGACAAATCTGCCTTTGTCATGCACGATGACAGAACGTATTCACATTCATATTGTTGAATAATTCCAGCTAAAGGAAGTTCAATTGAGTTGAAAATTAAATATTTTTCTTTTCTTGATATAGAAGAAGAAAGCCAAATACTCTTCTTTTGTTTCATATACAAAAATCATTTCCAAATGATTTTAAATCTTTTTGTTAGCCGAAAAATCTCTTATTTATATTTCTTGTATAACAATTTACTACTCTTCATGAAGAATATGTTTCTATGATGAAAACAAATTTGAAAATACTTTTCATCAATTAAAGTTCATTACATTTTCCGTTGATTAATGTTTTAGTATACAAAGAAGGATTGACCCTTATCATGTTCAGCATCCAATATGGTTTTTCGTGCCTCCCATGAATAGTAAATGAGAACGAAGCATCCAGAGTATACCCATTTCAAACCGTTTACCTAATAAATATATACATGTAAGAGAGATCATAATATTTGAAACGCCAAATTGGATAAACAAAATTCTCCCAATGTGATTTCTTTTCTCTGTCGAGTTACATAAGTCGAAATCCGTTTATAAATCTCAATTTCATACTATCCTTCACGGTGACATTTCCCTTGATACAAAAAGATTTGGAACTTTTTCTTGCAAAGTCGAGATGAAGCTTACAAAACAAAGTTGCTTTTTCCAGTTAGGCCGAACTTTTTCACGAGACGTTCAATTATTTCATCATTTCTCATCAGATTTGTGAAAGTGACGAGTGGAAACGGAAAAGAGACTAGTTATTCGTTTCTCTATAAATCAACGACAATTTTTTACCGGCAAAATATATTTCTTTGATTTCTGAACCGAAATGATTGGTTTCGATATTAAATCGACTGGGGAAAAGGCCAACGACATGTAGAGGAATTGAAAAACAATGTTGATTTGTTCGTCAATGAATTCTCCTTCCGTTCTTTCTCTGTCGAAATTGCTCATTGGCTAACAAAAAAGTGCAATAACATAAAAAATGAGATGGTATTATATTAAACAATTTAGTTTAAGGCAAATTGAGAGTACGACAGTGTTGACTAACTTATCTTTATAATATAATAAAAACAATAAAATTTGTGGTTCTCGAAGTAGGTTACCTATACATATCTCGAAGTAAGCGATATGTGGGTAAATATCGCTTCTCGAAAACTGTTCTTCGTATTCTCTTGTTCTCCAAACCACCTAACTATTTTTTTTTCTCACTATTTTGAAATCATTACCAATATTAGTATAAAACTGACAAATTGAAAAATTCAGCTTTACACAAAGAGAGATTGCGGTGGCCCTATTTATCGATATCGAAAGATTCTCATTTGTACTACCTAAATTTTTCGGAGCGGCCTAGGCTGAAAAATAAATATAATCGGCCATGACTTGCTGCCACCCCTCATCATATAGTAGCTTCTGATGAATAGTCACTAGCTTATGCAGATTACCTCATCCTCCTGGCAATGACCACGTCGGAAAGGGTGGCCTGTGATCTGTGATGGTCCTGTTTTTCATAAGAAGAAATTCGTATGATACAGTTTCACTTCCCTTCAATGATGAAGTTATTCCATTTGCAGCGGAAGTCAAGAATCGGGATGTGATCCTTGACAAAAAACTTGATTGAAATGCTCTTTCGCAAAATATTTCACAGAAAAACAGACTCCCCATAGTTTTGTCGAAAGATCTATAGAAAATTCCTAGGCTTGAGCCACCAACAAATCTATTGGATATATGTGATGATTCTTAGTCTAATGATCACTTACACTATAGATGTCTGATGGTCGAAACCAGCTCAGGTAAGGATTTCTTGTTTGAAGATACATCAGGCTTGCCTGGTGCCATGATAACCAGAGTTATGCAACTTACAGATTGCACAAAACATGCACATGTGGAGCGTAGCAAACTCCTAGCTGACACCTAAAGTCAAGGGATTCCCAGAATGACCATCAACTCGATGCTTCCAAGTGACAACCATGAACTGCCCTATATAGCCATAATTTCCAATTACATCATTCGAAAAGAGAAATTACCAATATTAGGTGTCCGTTGATTCACAAATAAATCAAAAACTCTTTCGGGTCGCAGACCCAAGCGCAGTGACCTAGGTGACCATATTTCAAGTAGAAACTATATGTATGGAGGAAGATTGACAGAAACGTACATTACATACAAAACAAAAAAAATATCGGAATCATGGACGAACTGACCTGAGAGGTGATGAAGCTACTGATTTATTCGCAAGGGATAGCACTGCAAGCGATTTCATTGGACCAGAACCTGTCATTGGTATCGCTTTAGGATCTGCCAAATGAACACCAAATACCTGGATTGGTCCAATAAAAGGCAGTCACACATCCTTCGAAGTGGGCTACCAAACAATTATTACTACAGCAGAGGTGACTCACGTTCTGTAACAGCACTGCTTAGAGGCCATTGTCCTCTGAATCATCATGATCAGAGATCAAGACTGTTGAAAGGCAGTACAGGCTGTCTCTCTTTGGATAATAATAGATCAGTGGATCACATACTCTGTGCCTGCTTGTTTGAGAACAAGATCAGGTTCAAATACATGTTTTCACTCCTGACATCTGATCTGAAAGGTCATTCATAAAATGAGTTAATTTTTTTCTGATAAGTTTCAGCCCTTGCGGCTTCCAGTGGAGGGTGAAATAGATCCACAGACTCTGATCCCACCTTTGTATTGACTATGATAGGTTGAAGTGGCTGAAATTTGTCCTTCGTCTTACGTGAAGTATTCATTTCTCAGCTGGAAATAGTAATTACGGACACAGCATTCTAGTAATTCCAACATCAGAATATTCATATTTCAATATGTCTGAATCAGTAGATACCAACATTCCAATAATATATTTTTTGAAGTTCCCTTTTTTATGAAACCAGCTATATATTCAGCTTTTTCTTGAGCCACTTCTCTCCGAGGGGTCCTCTACACGACCACTCACGGTAAATAAGCTTGTTTTGCAACAGGAGTCATGAAATTCGCAATAAATTATGTCGACCGAGTAATAATGAGTGTGCTACGGACTGGACGAGAAAGATGGTTGACCTTTGACCCTTTCTATTATGCTCATAGCTCCCAAGAGAAAGATATGTAATGTGAATTTAAAATATGAGTACTGGGTGTGATTTACATTCAGATAATATGTGAACAAAATTCTGTGAATTTATCCTTGTTTTTCTGGAGTCTACGAGTAGAGGAATGTCAACATTCTGAAAGGAAATCAATCAAATTAAGTTTTCAACGTATAAGGTCGTATAGGACAATGACAGGTTATGACCCATATACCTTTATAATCTGAAGTGACTGAGAAAACAAACTAATTATAGTTCACATCATTAGTAATGCAATAAAATAATGGAATTGATAGTGATCGTTAAAAATCATTCATAAATTTGAGAATTGAATACATACAAATACTATCAGTACCAACTATATGACTAGGAAACTTTCATATGGAGTTGAGGCGAGTTCTCACGAGCCATCCTTAGTTTAACACTTCAAGTTGATCAACAATTATTGAATGAATAACACTGTGAGAACCTTTGTTTCAATTCAATTGAACAACTTTTGAGTGGATCAAAAAAAGTTTCCCCTAGTCAAACTGTGAAAGCACCAGAAATCAGTGAAGCCAACCAAACTGTTTTTTCTGGAATATAAAAAGCAGCTGCAACTTTCTTTTCCATTATAAACTCAATCTCTCAAAGAATATTGTTATTGAGAGACACAACTGTGCAAGGAAGTAGAATATATGATAAATATTCTTGTAATCATGCCCTGAGGAAAATAACGCCGGTCGCCACTGATATCCATAAAACAATAGTGACGTGGCTGAGAGCCCACCTATTCCAACCGACGTTTCGCGGGAATTCGATGTTTGCTGTCGTTCTAGATGTAGCGAGAATAATACCACCGGCTTCCATGGAACTCCGATGAATTTTCTACCGCCTTCGATTACCAGTGAGGTGCAGTGCGAGCGAAAGAGGCGATAGACATTTGAATACTAGTTGAAATTTCATTAGAAGTGTCGTCGTATCAACAGTGAAATAAAGTTGAGTTTGACTATCGTTCAGTGTAGTCAGTTATTTGTAAACACACGGGAAAAAACGTAACTATATGTTTCACTTCCATACTATTTTATATAATTTTCCACCTCGCTTCATGATTCTCCTCACAAATTTATGTTTGTCTTCCAGTAGATTATAAGAGTATTCCAATAACTCTGTGGTTGGTTGGTTACCATTGCGTATGTAACAGGTTGAAAACGGAAAAATGAAGCTAAGCTGAATTTTCGGAAAATATTCCGTCTTCAGCTGATTCTGTATTGATTTATTTTTCCTAAATTTTCAGATTATGGAAAACGCAAACAACAGTTAAAAAATCAACTCCTCATTGAAAAATATCTTTCAAAGGATAACATATTTGTGTGAATGAAAGGTTTGAGCTTTCGATTCCTCTATCTTTGTGAAAAACTAATTTCTCCTAGAAATATATTCCTTTCAAATCAAAAAATGTTTTATCTTTTGAAAATTCTTCATTTCTATTTTGGGAGTAAAAACAATTTTTCTACGGAATAACAATAATTCACAGTTGTATTTCCGCCACCGGAATATATCTACTGAATTATTTCACGTTTCTATATTCTCAGCACAAACAGTTATTATAACTCATGTAGAACGAACCACGCAAGAGATTTCATCTGAAGGTAAATTTTCCAATTAGGCAAAATTGCTAGAATTTTTCCCACGGTGGTATTCCGGTATAGAATAAACGCTACTCGAGTAATTTGAGACAGGTAGGTTGCTTGATAATATATTCAACGAGTGGGAGTGCGACATAAAAGATGTCGTTAAACTCTAGTTGAATAAGGGTGTGCGGAACATTGTATATAATTGAGATATATTGTGCGTGCAAATAGTATAACAAATTAACAAGATGAGTATATGTTTACAACAAAGTTGAAACTCAATTATCATTTCTTAACTTCGATTAAGGGTTTTCGAATACTCCTTTGTATCAGCAAATGCTCATGGATGTGTTTTCATTTGAGTTCGACTCAGATGTTCATTTAACTCTCACCTAATAAATAATTGAAATGTACTAGGCCCTCCATATTTTTCAGGTGAAGCATTTTCAGGTACTGTCTGAGAAAAATTGTGAAAATTGCTTCAGCAGAACAGAGATTGGCTTGTGATTAATTTTCACTTGAAATTATAAAAATACTAGCCATCCACCCTGGCCCCGCACGAGTGCAATGGCGATACTGAATATAAATTCACCCACAGGAAAATTAAGGGCATGGAGAAACAGTGATGATGAATTTTCTCCCACGGCTGGTGCCCCTGTTGTAATATCGGGAAATCTTTTTGATTGTACGTCTACACTATAAACCGAACCTACATACCAAATTTCAGCCTCCAAAAATATACCAGTACGGAGAAACAGCGATGAAAATTCACCTTTATTTTATGAACGCACATTTCTTCACTGCTTGACCACCAGTTTGAACATTTGAAAGTTCTTTTTCATTGTTAATCTACAACATCAAATGAATCGACATACAAAATTTCAGAACTGAGAAACAGTGATAAAATGCGTCTTTTTCCCCGCGGCTGTCACTCCAGTTGAAATATTCAAAAATCTTCTTTTATTGTACATCTTCAAAATCAAAGGAACCCTCATACAAAATTCAGCCTACTAAAATATAGCGGTACTCAGAAACAGTGATGAAAAGTCACTTCATTTCATAAATGCATTTTTTCCACTCGACTGGCTCCCCAGCCCAGCACATCTACAACATGACACGATTCTTAGTACAAAATTTTAGCCTCCAAAAATATAGCATTACGGAGAAACAGTGATAAATAAGTAATTTCCATACGTAAACGCTCCCCTTTCATTCCCAGTGGGAGAGCCACAGTTGGAATGTGTAAAAATTCTTTTTTAACGCACACCCACGACATAAATGAACCTCAATACAAAATTTCAGCCTCAAAAAATATAGCGGTACGGAAAAACAGCAATAAGATGGTAATTTTCGTATGTAAACCCGCCTCTTGAACCCCAAGGATGGCGCCCCAGTTGGAATACTTTAAAATCCTTCCTTAATGCGCATTAATGACCTGCGAAGCATCTATACACAACATTTTAGCTTACTAGGACTCACGACTACGGAAAAGCAGAGATGAATGAGCGAGTGTTAGGTTTGTGACTTTCGCACCCGGACTGGTATGCCGAGGTATAATGGAACCTGAAGTACCAAACATTTCGTCTGCTGCTGCGACAGACATCATCGGTGGTATTTGCGTTGACTGCGAGGACGAAATATATATCATGAAGTATTTACCAGTTCTGATTGATCCGCAATGTTATTAAGGTTGGCTGTTCTCATTGGTTCACGCTGCTGACAGGCATGCTGAATATCAATCAGTCAGTCTATTTCTGGCCTTCTTGTGCACTGAAAACTACGTTCTGTTGACCTGTATACCTTCTCTTTCTCTACATGTGACCACAGCTAATAGCTTGTATTTCCTTTCACTGTACATTGATTACTCAGAGGACGAATGAAAAAATTTTAACAGAATTCATCTACAGGCAATGGTATCAAAAAAAGTTCGTCGCATCCCATGCACTTATGAGGATAGATGTTCACACTTGAGTCGAGAAGAATACGATGTTATTCGTAGGACTTATTCTATCGAAGACCTACAAAGAACATATTGCATATAATTTTCCATATACTGTAGAGTTATCAGTTTTTATGTTGAATAAGAACTTGTTGGCTTTGAAAATGAATATTGAGGTGAGTGAAGATTTCTCTGGACTTTTGAGTATCCTTATTGGATCAGTTACTTGGAAAATTCACAACTTCTATAATCCTGAACTGAATTATATATGGAAAGTATATCAAAAATAAATGGTCTTTCTAGATCCTAGTGAACAGTCTATCAGAAGGGTGACTACAGTATAAAATGGAAAAAAAACCTTTTGTGTTCATACTGTGGAATATTGATTCCATAAAGTGGTGGCTTATGATGAACCAAAGTTGAAAACTGCACTATCTTCATCATCGATTGAAACGACGACACCCAAAACGACAAGAGGAGCATTTTAATTAGGAAACGTCAAACAAATCGATTTCAAAATGGAGAGACGCATCGTGTAGCTGAAAAGAAATTTAATTCGAAGTGAACGAGAGGCATCAGACAAACTGAAGGATATTCTGAAACTGTAGAAGGATCAATAACATAAACAGAATTGGATTAGTGTCATTGAAACTCCTTTTTATGACATTTCTGTTTCGAATTCCAGGTTAAGTAAATATACTTTTTCTCCAATTGCCGGAAGGCGTATAGTAGGACAAAAAACATTTCCATCGGGAGTCCACAGATAATCACGAAGTCACATTACTTTGTCATTACCTGTAGCCATTCGACGGAATGGCTGTAGTTCATTGAAACATTCAAGGAAACTGCTGAAATATGTGAATTCAATAACAGAGATAACGTGAAACTCAAACTCATATAAATCTAAGAGAACAGGTTTAGTTAATCCCAATACTTTCAGTATTATTCTTTAGTATTTGACAACATCCGTAGAAATAATGTTCCCTGTGAAGGATAACAAACTTGAAACATTCATTCATTTCTCCTATACCCTTTTTGAGATGGCAGTGGAAGTGAGATATTCCTAAAAGTGAAGCAAGCATCAAATTGACCCCTAACACAAAATTCAAATTGGGTAAAATATTGAGTGAATTGAAATAATGTGTAAACTATGTTCAATATTCGTTTTTTTTTAATTAACTGTAATAGTACAAGCTATAAACAGTAATATTTCATCATATCAAGGTGACGAAATGAAGGAATGAGCTTTCATCAAATCACACCCATATAAAAACTTGTTTGTGGAATTTCCATATTTTATATAAGAATTCTTCATAGATATACCTACTTCAAGGCTGAATTACATGATTCCCGTTCATCTACTCAGAATTATAGCGACAAGCATTCATATCATATGAATTGTGTACTGTATTGAACTAATGGCTTCACTTGTGATGCACTGTTTGGAACCTTTGGTCTAGTGATGAATGTTACTGGAGTGTTTGCCAACACCAAACCGTTAATTTAACACTTCGATACGTGTTCTCTTGAAAATGATCACTAGGTTTTCGATACACGTGTTGAGGTGTTGGGAAAAATCTCCAGTGATATTCTTTAATGGCTTCAGTTCAATCAAGAAACTGCATTTCAGAGTATTTTGTTTTCTATTACATTCACTCTTCATTTTTTATTTCATTTCATTTTCATCGCTGAACATTTTACCCTGAATGTTCAAATAATACATCAAATATACTTGTTGCATAGTCAATCTCTACAACATTTGTGTGAAATTGGTATGTGAAAATCTCGTTTTCAGAAATTTAATTGTTTTCCTTGCAGTTCTCCATTCGATATTCATATCAAGGGGGATGCATGAAAATAACATAGTCCACTATATTTCATCAGTTCGGACTTCCATTTTCTAATCTAATTTAAATTGATTTGGAAACCCTGAAAAAACAATTACAAAATTAATAAGATTAACCGAAAATAACAATTTTATTAAACAAAAACATACAAGCTACAACTAAACAAATAAAATTAAAATAATAATAAAAGCTGATTAGATTAGATTAGACAATGGAAGTCCGAACTGATGAAATACACCTTGATAAGTCTTTATACAACGGAAGGGCGCCTGGTATTTCAAAGGTTTTGTTACTAATACTGAGTGGGCTCAGAGTAACATAACTTTTCAGCGCACCCGGTAGGGGTATTGTAACGCCACTCGTTGTAGGGCGAACGATATTAGTATCTCATCATAAAGTGAATCCACACTTGTATGCACATTTCCTATTGAAAGCGGAAATTATATTTAAAAATCAACAGTGTGTATAATCAACTATTTGAGGTAAATTGAAATAATAACAGAGATAATTTTAATTTCCATTCACAGACATGTTCCTGTATCACCGCTGGCGGATTAATTGTAAAAAACGAATTTCATGAACGACCTGCATAACCGTGCATCATTAAATATCGGAAGCATTCGCCTGAAAACAGTAAATAGTTGGTTGAAATAAAGTTGGGGGATGAAATTCAATGCATCCATTCGAAGAGATTCAAATAACTGTTTTGTTGGCACGGCAAACCTTATTCAACATAATAAAGCATTAACCCTACAGGCCTGAACTGGGCATGAATAAATAAATTCTTTGATGTCTACCGGTGCCGATAATATTCCTGAATGAGTTTGAATGTCGACGTGGACTGAAATTTGTAATGGGATGAATGAACGAGAGATGTTATGAGAAAATGGTTCCATTTACTTTGAAACCATTCCGAATTACGTTAGTACCAGAATGAATACAAAATAGATTTTGATCATAAAAACACTTTCAATGAAATTAACTACAAAACCAGCAACAATAATCGTTTAGAAAAACATGGAAACTGATGAACAAGGATTCACTGAACACTGACAAACTCATCCACTAAAGTAGCACTTTTTGAGTACATTCCATTAGCATCATTTTCTCACTTGCTCTTCGAAATTCTGTAAAAAATGTGAAAGTTTTCTTTCAACTAAAGTGTAGTATTTTATATAAAGAAGAAGGCTGTTTGGGTATTTTCTCAGGAAATACGCGACTTGAAGAGATTCTTGGGTTTCACTTATCGTGTGAAAATCTATCCTGTCTCGGTTCTCAGTCAAAACTAAAACTATGCGAGTCACTTATGTTCTTAACGACCCAGTATTGTACAGTGAAATCGAATCAAACTCATATAACCGCTTTCCTCGCGGCATACAGAAAATATGATCATATCAGTTCAGAAATGAAGAAGTCTGGATTGTAAAACTAGGATGTTTAGTTGATAATTTATGTATGTTACATTTATAATATAAAATGATGATTGATGATTATTCATCAATCTTCTCCTGAGTATGCTAACTTTGTTGGCGAAACACGCATCGAGTGCAAAAATATTAGTTCGGTGTTAGGGCAATTGATCTCGAAAAAAGTTATTCAACTTTCACACCAAACGTTCCAATCTCATTGTTAACCGGTCAGATTATCAATGAATAGTACTGGAGTTTTTTTCCCAACATCAAATCGTTATTTAAATATCTCGACACGTGTTTCGATCACCAAGTGATCACCAAGGAAGATCAAAACCGAGTTTTTATCTTTCTTTTAAAGACGATCACTTGGTGATCAAAACACACGTCGAGGTGTTGAAATAACGGTTTGTTATTGGGAAAAAAAATCCAGTAATATTCATTACTACACCAAAGGTTACAAAAAGTGCATCACTAGTCAAT
>WOGN01008514.1:0-11264 GCA_015342105.1 Leptinotarsa texana
ACATAATTGGTTTGAAACCTCATTAATTTTTTCAATTTGTTTTTCATTTTTGCTTATAATAATTTTTTAATCTTTTTTTAACTGAACTACTGCAAGATATTTATATCAATTGTATTTGAATTTATTAAAATCAAGACGATAAGTAATGCTTTTTGGAATATTAATTAAATATTTCTTACCTATAATTTTGTTTTTGTATTTTAGGAATGTATCCCATTCACCAAATGAATGTTATTATGTTTAACTAAAATAGATTACAAGATATTTGTTTCATACAGATATAAATATGAAACACGTAGTAACGAGATAATAATAAGGAAACTGGAACAAAACGAACGAAAATAACTTTTTTTTTCGAAAGTCAAATTTGACTTTCTGAACACTAGGTGATTTTCTCTAATATTTTTCGTATTTGAGTAGAAATGTATTAATTTGGCTCAAATTATTAAGATATGTACGGAAAGCGATAGAGATACACAAACACATGGATAATTTCAACAGAAAGAAGAACCTGTGAAACCCTCGCGGGTTGCGGTGGAGGATCGAATAGACCCACTCACTTTGGACCTAACCTAACCGATTGTTCGGATTTGTCAGCCGTGGTCTGCGAATTTTTATGCCTGACATTTGGTCAACGATTGTGGTATACGTTATCAAAAGCGATGACGACTCGGTCGTGAAAGTTACAAGCTCACCAAGGAGCCACAAAATATTATATATATGCCAATCCAATCTGGCGATCGTAAATACCTCGTTAATATCACTCTACGCATATTGGATGATAATGGTTATCTGATCAATTTCAATGGTGAAAAAATAATAGTCAAATTGGAATTGAAAAAGCTATAATAATCATCATTTCCCATATATTTATTCACAACATCGACGACAGTCATTAGTGTATCATGAAAAATGGGTTTGATCAATGGTTCAATTGATTGATTCAGAGGAAGCGTTTATTCGTATACTTTTCGTTTTTGCTGGGAAGGGAGTCTAACCAAGAATCGATCTTGAAGTATATGGAATACATTTATTTGATACCAAAATTTTGTTAGACACTGAAGATATTGTTGGCCAATCAAAACGTTATCAGAGGATCCCAAATGGCAAGGCTGAAATAATGGAGTGTATGGGATAACTTTGGACATTTCAAGTCACCAGATGGATGACACAAAAATCTATTAGTGCCAAAAATAATGAGTATATAAGGGTTTCAAAACATTTTAAATGGTGGAAAACAAGATGATGGCTATATCAATTTTGGAGAGTTATAACCCAGAAAAGGTTAGGGACAGATAGGTGGTTCTCGAACAAATGTTGTAGGGATTAACCATGCAACAATGAGGCAATTAGTGAAGTGAACATACCGAGTGATAACTAAAAAATAACAAATATATTTGTAGTGATTAAAAAGTTCAATCTTCTATTTACCAACTCTGAAACGGAGAAAAATAAACATAAATTGAATCAAACCCTTAAGTTCATTACACTAAACATGATATAACATTAAACATGATATAAATGCTTGTCGCGAGATTTACCTGTATAAAAATTCCATTGTGAAACTTTATCTAGACATGAATAATACTAGGAGGAAAACATTTTATTACCGATGAAGAAGTTTGTAGGTATCAAACAGTATTTATGGCTTTTCAGATATAATATTAGCATATCAGTCACAACAAGAGCATTCACCAGCTTTTTTACTGAAATTTATACCGCTTATTGAACCTACCTGTACAAGACTAGAGTTGTTGAAAACGACTTGAGTATCTGGAAAGTATTTGGTTTTCAAATCTCTCGTTATATCAATGAAACGGGCTGTGTCAATTATATTCAAATCTATAGGAACCATTCTATTGGGCATAAAATCGTATATCATCAGATACAGCCTTATTCTGTCGAAAACTGAAATATAAAAAAAAACATTTATTCAAAATTTTAAACATAGAGAGATTCACCATCGAGTTTAGTTCATATCAAGTACGTTAACCTATAATACAGAAATATCCATATATCACTTAAAAAATGCAATTCTTCACTGAAACTATCACTAATGGCCTCCTCACTCTATAGCTGAAACGCGAGTCTAAAAATGTGTCGCAGTTTTGGTGTTTGAGTGTTTTATTCAGAGTAAATCAAAGTATCTGTATAAGTCCTTGAACAATTTTATATCTCTATTAATCATCAATCAACTATCCAACTGATATAATATTGCCTTTTCAATTGATTTGTTTTTTTTTTCAATATGTATACAAAAACTTCACTTCCAAAGGCCATTGTTCTGTGTGTCAATTTGATAATGCAGATTGGTTAGAAAACAATATATAAATCGGTAAAACACAGAAAAATGAAGGGAAAGGGTAGAAAAAGGCAGTATTTCGACCACCTCAGGTCATATTTTGGTTGCCATTGTCAAAACGGAAAAATGAAAATGTAAATATAATCGAGAACGTAATTACTGGACATCCTGTGTGTCAGTTTGAAAATAAAGATTGATTGGAAAATAATATCAAAGTCGAAAAAGGCAGAAATAGGCAGAAGAAAGTAGAAAAATGCAAAAAAATTGGAACAGTACTTTGTAGTCATAGATTACATGATGAGAATACGAAATTCGACATGCCATTATGAGTTTCATATAAGGCTTTCCTTCTAAGAGTCGGGAGTAGACTTGGTAGTTTATCCCATCTCGAAGTGGAATTCACATAAATGATGTCCGTGTAATTAGTAGATGTAGTCTCCGAAATCTACTGAAGTTGAAGATTCTGCTAACTCTTTTCCCAAGCTGGTAAAAGACTGCAAATCATGCTTCTCATTTCAATTCAAGTCATGCATTGACCTCTTTTCGAATCTCCAAAACAGACTGCTGCCTGTCGGATGTTATTTGATGTGTTGATGAACAATATATTGTTCAGAATGGACGCCAAAACGAATACGATTACGTGAGAAGCCAATACTCCGGTCCGTTTTTGACGTTAATATGGAAAGATTTGAGGACTGTTTAAAACAGAGCTGTTTCTCTTCATTTATAACCATTTCTTCCGCTAGAGCTCGTAATTTGGCTGAGGATTCTTTTGGTTTACGTCTATATTCATCGGAAGGTATTTGGTCAATGTCCTCCTCACACCCACACGTATCTGTTAAGTTGACTTCTCTCCCCTACCTACTAATAACTCCCGTACACGTACATCACTTGGCGCCAAATTTTTTCGAGCCGTCGCGTTGCGAACTACCAAAACGCGTCAACAAACGCACATACAGAGCGTCCACTCGCAGCGCCATCTAAGTGAATCCTTGCAACCTTCTTCCTGTACTACCGCCAAAAGTCAATTCCTTGCTAAACAAACTTTTTCACGAACAACGCGCATGACGCCTCACACCATTCCACAAAAACCCTCGCAGTAAACAAATCCTTTGTCGGTTCGCTAGGTTTTCCTCGCACGTTACAGGTTTCTTCAAAGAACGAACATCAGCGCGCGTATTGCTGGACAAAGGATCCATATACGACCGCTGCCATCTTTCACAGACACAACAACCACTAGCAACACGACCAGCACACCTCTCATCTACAATAGCTTTTTTTTTCAGGCCCAAGCCCTCAACACACAACAACCAATAACAACAAGACCAGCACACCTCCATATTTTTTTAACCAACAGTCAATCAGTCACATCCTCGACAGCCATTTATTGTCAGGCCCATCTTCAATATCCCGTATTCACCACACAGTGGACCTCAGCATCAACCTCCATCCATACAATAACTAGGCCCATGCAGCGTCATTCTACACACACACACACTATTAATATAAAAGCACGATTTTTTCTTGATATCTTGTAGAGTTAACATCCCATTCTCATGGAGACGACCAAGGCTGGATCTCAAGACAAACTTCTTTCAGGGGTCCGGCGCATTCTAGGCGACCTCAAATGGCCTTGAATTGGCCCAGAATGCGCATAGCTCTACTACTATATATAGTTTATATCAAAAGTTGTACAAAACCTCCAATCTCAAAGCCAACATTATACAATTGATCTTCTCCTTAACTGTCTACACGGTTTCTATTTTTTTATTGACATTGAGAAACTAACTTACTGTTATAGAACGGCAATCCTTCTTGTGATGTGAAACCAATTATAACGGGTACTCTATTAAAGTTTCCAGTTCGTAAATTCTCATGACTTTTGCCATTAAATAGGGCACCTTCGTGATTTGGTTCCTCGCATGGTGCAAACATCAATCCACCAAAAGGGTTTGTTAGGAGGGGTCCCTGTAAATCATTGAGTTGTATACTCATTTCGCAAATGAAATACATTGAGACAAACTTCGCTCTGACAATATGTGAAATAGACAAAAAAATATGTCGAACGCCATCTCAGTCACTGTCCATGTTATCGATTAGATTTTGCAGTGCAATTTGTACTTTAATGAGATTTCGATGAAAATCTTGAGTGCCCTTAAAAAATCTATTCTAATCTAGTGATGTTCTCATGTGATAATTATGAGTTTCAATAAACAACAAAACCATAAATATTATTGGAGTTTTTTCCCAACACAACACCGTTATTCATCATTCATTCATTGGTGATCGAAACACGTATCGAGGTTTTAAAATAACGATTCGTTGTTGGGAAAAAACTTCAGTAATATTAATTACTACACCAAAGGTTCCAAACAGTGCGTGACAACAATACCATAGTTGAAATATTGTGGAGGCATATAACACCTCTAAAAAATATATGATTTCAGTATTTCTGGAGTAAAAAATAAATTTCAGTCTTGTTCCGTCAGTTGTAGGTGTTGTACGTGAAAGTCGTGGAAAAATTATCACGATTATGATCTTTTCTGAACAAACGCCTAACAAATTGGTTGAAAAAGATCAACACTATTAATTAGTAATTCAATTTATGAAAGGTTCACAAAAGCTTTTGTTGCTGTCATTTTTAAAACATTTCTCCTAAAATATCGGCAGACTTGCAGTCTATTCATGTGAAAAGCAACAAAAACACCTCTAAACAAATCTATCAAAAACACAGAAATTACTTTCTCTCGACGTGCGTTTAGCTAACCAAGTTAGCGTTCTCAGGAGATCATCATGACCAGTCTGGTGTCGGGGAAGTGTTTTCAATAGACTCAGAGGTTCCAGTACGAATGATCACCCCTAAACAAGATTGGAAATATAATCCTTCTCTAATACCCAACACAAGAAATTTTGTTAACAACACTTTTTGCTCCTTAGCTTTCCATCTAGTAAGGTATATGTGTGAGTCCAAAATGAGAAAGTCTATCCAGCCCTCCTCTCCAATCCTCATCAATCTCTTGATGAAGCCGATGATGTATTCCTTTAGATATCTCTCAGGTCAGCTGGCACGAGTGAGACTCTATAGAGATCCGCGGTGAGGCATAAGCATGAAGGCATGAAGTATCCTAATGAAGAATGGTTCACTCCAGGGTTGACAGGCCACAGTACATTTTCGTCAATCTAGTGTTCTCGAATAACGTTTGGTATCATTGACGGATAACGTAATCTAAGAGCAATTTGTAAAATTAGCCATCACCTACTGAACCACTTCAAAAATTGCTGTAAGTTTCATGTCAACAGCTGATGATACCAAACGCCAATCGAGAACACAAGATTAAGAAATTTTATGACGTTCCGTTATTTCATGTTTCTTTTTTTATTTCACGCGACACAATCCGAATACAAAAAAATCCTTTTGCCAGTTTTCACTTGTAGATTGTAACATGCCATTATTTAAATTTCTATTTCATAATTTCCACAGATCTGGAATTCTCTTCAGCAGTTTACGAGTAGCACTCCGAATAAATTAAAATCAGAATGATGCACTGTTTGGAACCTTACTCCAGTAATAATATTACCCCAGTAATAAAATCCAGTAATAATATTACTCCAGTAACAAATTCATAATGTTAATAATTATTCAAAATTATTATTATTTGTTTCGGCATGCCGAATATACCATTAGAAAGATATGTAAGAAAATGTATTTTTTCTCAAGAATTTCAAAATCTTTATCAACCTTTACTAGACTAACACGTTACAACTACATAATAAGGCCACACTTTGACTACTGTGCCATACTGATGTATCTATTCAACCAAAATCAACTGGGACAGTTGGAGAAACTACAAAATCGAGGTATGAGAATCATTTGGAGATGCAACCAGTATACCCCTACTGAATCTATGTTGAATACTCTACAGTGGCAGCCTGTACATACAAGACTGTTTATTTGATCATGATTTTTATATTCAAAATTTTGAGTGGGATACAACCAGCCTATCTTAGCAGATATTTAGTTGGAAATAGTAACATTCATTCATATGACACAAGAACATGTAATACATTTTATAGATCCCGAACAAACTATAAGAGTGGAATGAATTCATTGCTCTTTAAAGGTCTAGATAGTTTCAATAAGTTACCTAATGAAATAAAACATGTAAATTCCTTTAAAGTATTCAAAAAGTTATTTGTAATACATGTCGCACTGTAAAATTATATACCTACATAAATTATTCATATATGCATAACTATATATTGTATATTAGGATTCCTAAAATAAAGTCTACTACTTCAACTACTACCTCTAATGTAATAATCAATTTTTTTAAAACATATCAAGAATTTTCATTAGAATATCTTTTTGTATTGTAGCTCTTATTGGAATATTGAAATTCCTGAAAAAAACTTCTGTAAGAGTACAGTAGAATCAAAAGAAGGGTAGACTTCTTTTGATTCTACTTCCTCTTTCCCAATTATCTTTCCTTAAACTCTTATTCAAAATGACTTTCCTATTTGAGTTTCAAATGAAAAATTGAAACTTTTCCTAAAATGATGTTTTCTCATTTATATCAATATTTGTTGAAAAGACTAAAAGTTGCATATTTCTATTGTATAAGAAAAATTACCACGAAATACATCAACATCAGACCAGAACAAAAACACTAGCAGCAGAAAAGGCGATAATGAAGGTAAAGTTCTTAGAAACACACTTCCTTGAACAAATATAATTTGCTCCAGGTTAAATAAAACAAAATAATAAGACTGACCATTCTTTTAAAAAAACTTTAATTTAGTTATCTTACAACTTTTATTTTTTCTTGGGTGCTTTCTCTGGCTTGCTTTTCTTTGAGGGTTTTGGTTTGTCACCTCCCTTAGCCATTCTCTTCTTACCATATAAAGTACCGTTCCTTGATGCAGTTTTCCTCAGCGCAAGGAAAGTAGCGGTACGAATGTGATTTCTTCGAGAACGTGCCCTGCGCAACTTGAAGCGATCAAAGTCCGTGAGAACCAAACGCTGAAAAAGAATCCTTCAATTCAGAATATTTTTCTGGAGTAATGTCATGGAGAATGATTTAGAAAAATCTTATCAGGTTTGTGTTAGCTTCAGATATGTATCAGTCGGCAATTCCTATCACAAGAGTATCATCATCGAAATATCAAATAAGTCTCTCAGAAAAACAGGAACCCAGGATTTTATCAGCGTATAATATAAACACGGAATATTGTTAGGAATACAGTCAAATTACCGGGCTCTTTTTTTAAATAATCTTTCTCATGTGGTCGAGCTGTCGAGAATGTTTATTCTCTTTATCAATACATTAACTTGAGGTTATAGTAAAAAGTCAGGTGTGGCAATGAGGAACACAAAGTTTGATACTTTTCATTATGTAGAAAAGTGTCACAAATTCAGTTTAACACTACAGAGAAAAAGTAATTTATCCAAATATGACATATTGCATTTGGAAGAGAAAGGTTCTAAACTCATTCATTATTCTCTAGTTTTTTGGGTTGTTCCTAGAAAGGTGAAAAGTTTAAGAAATTAATTTATCTTGTAGAAATTGGTCACATAGTAATAGTCAAAAATAATTCAAATTACTATAAAAGCATTTCAAATCTCTTTTAAACATTTAAAGTATATGTGAATTTCAGTATCTTCATCATTTTCAATATTTCATTAATTTTTAATTTATTTTTTCTTCAACAAATCTGAAATCTTTCAAAAACAGTACTCCTAACATTAAAATATTTTGATGATGCAAAAACCGTTTTCTAGAAAAATTTTAAAGAATTACAACAATATATTAGAGGTTTCAATTTAGAAAGTGAAAACTTGTACGTACCTTTTCTTTAGCGGCAACCTTTTTCGCCCAAACAGACTCATTCCACTTTTCGTTTATTTTAGAATCGTTCCATGCTTTACGGACAACCCTTGTCGATGCAGTATATGGGAATTTGATGCGAAACTTTGTCAAATGCAGCTGGTTGAGCCTGATTTGACCTCTTGGTACATTGCTTTCTGGTCCATCGACCAAAACCTTAAAAAAATCTGAATTAGCATGTCGCCCATAAAATTTCAAGAGATGTAATGCGAAGGTTTTTGTCAGTGTACTAATTAGCTTCATTTATGTATCAGTCGGCAATTCCTATCAAGAATTGGCTCATCATGTTTCAGGTAGATATACATCTCAGTTGTAGAATTTATTATAGAAGATGAACCCATATTCCCATCCAGCTCCAATGAGACAGAATATCGGCAGAACTGGTACTATACCGAGCTATTATTTTGCATAAAAGATTGAAGATAGTTATCAGTTAAATGTTGAAAACCATAAATTGATAATCTCAAAAATGATACCAAAAACAAGCATCTTTCCCCTTCACCAGAACATCAATACACTTCTCAACACGCATTACACGAACCAAGTTGGCAGATTCAGGAGATGAAGATAACTGGTTCCTTACTCTGAAAATCGTGTCTATTCATATCAAACAGGGCACGCTTTTACTTTCCCACAGCAGGTAGGCTGGATGAACGAGAAACATATGTGACGTATCTTGCATAAATGTCTGTCAGATAAAATTTATTATCCAACGTGGTATCAGCCGGGGAAGTAGTTGTTTTCCGGCAGGCATTTACCAGAACCTACTGTGAAGGTAGTTGAGAGAGATGAATATTTTGAAATATTTATTTTCTTTAACACATGGATCTCTCCTGGAAAGAGAACCACTCACTCAACCTACCATATCAGTCACCCCATATCAGGTGTAATAACAAATAACAGCTTGGTTTTTAGGTTGTATCAGATTTTAACCAACAAAAACCAATATCGTGTTATTTATTAGTGCCATTAATTAACAGAGAGAGTCAATTGTATGGATTATGGTCGCCATTTAGTAGAGGTTAGAATTTAAACAATCATAAAAAAATTAATGTTTTCATTCATTTTCACTTCTGAAGCTTAGGATGAACAGCATTATTTTGAAGTAAACTATATACCTACTAAAATCAGTTTCTTAATTTTGAAACTAATGTCTAGAATTCTAGACTACAATTCAAAAATATTGTTTTCGGTTCTATCTCTCTGGTAAGATGCTGTTGAATACAAAGATATTGACTTTGCAATTTTTGTTATATTGAAATGTTTACAGAAAAGATAATTAATACAGAGATGAAAAGTAAAAACATTCGCAAATTCATTTCGAAAACTTTTGAGAACCCTCTCCAAGCAAACAGATATTATATTAATATGTGGTTAACTTCATTCTGACGGTTGAATTGCAATTCCATTTCGAGAAATAGCAATATTATTGGAATTTACTTACTCTGGTTTGGTCAATAACGTCCACAATGCTCACAAGTTTTCCCTTGTTGGGGCCATCTGAGACGACGGCTACGCGGCCCGTTTCTACAAACCTCTTGAAAGGCTGAAACAAAAGTTCATTTTAACTAAAAAAAAAATTAAACCGTATTGATTCTAAACAAGCTGGTTAATAATACTTAATTTTCCTTTAAAAGATACTCTGTATCAACAATAAAAACAAAATTAAATTCTTTCAATAAACGTGGTCCTTACCATGCTTAAACAATCTTAAAAAGAGTGACGTACGTCTCTTCCGGAAACGACTTTAAATTGACATGTACATTTGACTTGACAGCGCAGATTGATTTGACCAACAGAGGTCGCGTCACCAGCATAATGCCCCTAACGACCATACCACAGCCATACGTTATTGAGAGTGACATCACGAAAGTTGAAGACTGGTTTGACTCGAATCTCTTGAGCTTAAATTCATCAAAAATAAAATTAGTGACCTATCGTTGACAGATTCCAGCCGCACATTTAAATAATATTCAAATTGACAACATACCAACGCCTAAATTCCTTGGCTTATTCATTGACAATAATTTTAAATTCAACAAATATGTAGATAGTTTGGATTCCAAGCTCTCCTCTGGATGCTAGGCAATACGAGTAACTACATTAGAATAATTCAGATCTGCATGGGTAGAATGGTTTATCATTACCTTTTCGAATCCCATCTTCATTATGGTATTTGCTTTTGGGGTGTGTGTTCTACCAAATGCCTTCAATCAGTATTACTGATACGAAAACCAACTCTTGTTGGGCTCTTTTTGCCTTTAACAGAATTCTATCTGTGGTCTCCTCATTTATAAATAAAACAATATGTCTTTTCTTTAAAAATAGGAACTTGTTTAACAACTTGGACGACCCAATGTATCAAATCAAGCAAAGATTCATCTTCAAATTACCGCAGCCTTCTTCGATCCTAGTTATTATTTAGAACGGTCCCAAAGTGTTCGATCACCTACCTCAAGCTATAAGAACCATAAATGAGAAAGAGTTGAGAGACTTGTTTTCTGTGAGACCTTATTACAGCTTAGCAGAATTCTACGATGATAATTTCAATTGAATATGACTAATTGTAAAATTTACGGTATTTTATTGACTTAATTCAGTTTAGTTCAAATTGATGTATTCCATTTTATTTATCATATATTTGTATTAGATAGATCTGGAACATCTGACGTCAAGTAAATCCTAAACAAATACGGATCTAGGCATCCGAATATATTAATTGATGATGGAATCGCTTTTTTAGTATTATTACATTCGATCTAGTACTTTATTCTAGTTTTTTTTGAAAGGTTTGCATTGCAAATCGGTCTCACGAACGATTTGCAGATTGCAGAACTCAGAACTCACATTGGTAACAGCGCCTAGAATAATTTATATGTAAGTAGATATTCTACTTTATAAAAGGAAAATTATCTTTATAAATCAACAATTAAGGCAAAATATAAATTATAGTTCAATACCACCACCACAAGCCACATATACAACAGTTGTTTCATTATTTATTTATATAGAGGAAGATAGGTTAGGTGCACAAAATGTCATATGTCACAGAATGTCTCGGAACTCGGAACATAAGT
>WOGN01008515.1:0-11264 GCA_015342105.1 Leptinotarsa texana
GTCGTCGTCTTTCCGCTTCCGCAAATTGGTTTTGAATAAATTGCAACACGTCTTCCATTGTATCATACGATGTACTTCTCGTATTCACCATAAATGCTTTATAATTTTCACAAAAATGTATATTTATTGTTTTTATTTATCAATAAAATTCCACTTCCGACACCACTGTTACGAAATTTACTCGGGGTTCGTTTTTAAACAACAACACTAATAATACTTCGACAAACTTTTATTCACCATCGGTTTTTTGACAGGTGATTTGAAGATGAGTTTATGTCGCCTTTCCGAAACATGCATGTATATAATTTCCATGAATTGTATTTGTGGATGTTCTGGAGAAATTCCACAAATGGTCTTCATATCTTCAGAGTTCCTGTCCTCCCTTCCAGTAAGCGAATGAGATCGTTAATCGATCTGAACATCTCTTTTATATTCAGTCATGTGTTCAACTTCACGACAGCCTGAAAAATCTGTCTCTCCTGCTCCATCTATGCGAAGAGGCATCGGTGGCTGGTATTGCTCAAAAAAGATGTGACTTGTTTGTATCTGCTTGGATGCCAATGACATCTCCGCTGCAGACTGAATTTGTTCGGGTATGAGTAGCGTCTTTGCAACAGATTTATCCTTGAGTAGGTAACCCCCATCCCAAGCATTGTTTCGTGGTAACGGAGGAGGAGTTAATTTGGGACGTGGGACGTGAGCTCAAATTTATTCGGTTTTTCTTGGTAGACTACCCAGTCTACACTGTATGTTGTATGGGGGCCGGTGTAGTTGGGGCATAGTGCTAGTCTTCTTTTGGCTTTGTGCACTCATAGGTAGAATACTTTTTCATACATTTGAAGCACTGAAACTTTCAATTACAATTCGCCGTCGAATGTCCCAAAAGCTGGCAGCTGTGGTATTATGAAATTTGATTTGTATTTTTCCCCTAATTCCCATTCTACCCGCATAAATAAAATACTTCATATGATTGATGATGAAGTCTTGATTCGATCTCATCTCTCCACCTTTATATTGTGTCTTTCTTCCAGATCATCAGCGATGTCATCTACTGGAAGTTGTGAGTCTAATCTCCTCAGAATAAAAGCATGTGTCTTGTCTTCATGCAGCGTATATGTGTGGTATTTAGCATTACTATTTTTGTTGAGGATGTTACCCATGGTGTGATGGTCTTCTTTACTTTTCGAATAAAAGAGTCTTGAGAACGCTCTGTATATTCGAACTCAAAATCTGCTTGCAACTCCCTTTCAATACTTTTCAAGTATTCTTTGCTCATTTGTAACGTTCCTTCAATAAATATTGGAGATAGCGTTTGTCCTTGTTATGTCTTGGTTTGTGTGTTTTAGGTTTTATCACGTTTTTTCTAGATGTTATATCTCCTCGATAATCCCTGAATATGTTCCGTCTGGTAGCGAGTCATATCTGTTGATAAATTGAATTAGGATTTTGCGGTCGAGATTTTTATTGTTACAATCTTTATTGGGGTTCGAAGGCATAAACCTTTGAAGAAGCCATCCACTTGTGCTGGCGAAACATTAGGATTCTACAGTTCCCAACCATGACGGCCTTTGATCCCGAATGAAGTGAGCTGCATGTGAGCTGATTGAGGTTTTCCTGTTGTTCTAAGTGAGTGTCTTCGGAAACTGAAATCCTTCGTTTTCCGGAAGCCTGGAAAAATCTCTTCGCCGTTTTCATTGATATCGTATCTTTTTCCTCAAGAACAAAATACAAACACTATATAAAATTCTTTGAAGCGCCTTAAAAGCAGTGGCTATGAGAAAGTAGTGCTTCACATTGGATTTGAATCGCTGGAGATTGAATTCATTTGGAAAAACGTTCTCAGGAAATTTATTCCACGTAAACACAGTTGTCTAAATGAAATAGTTCTTGAACAGTGGAGTTTGAGGTGTACTGAGTTGAACTTCGAAACAATGAGCAGCCACAGTTCAAAGAATTTCAAAGAACATCTGATCTGATCTTTACAAAGGATCAAAAGTTGCTAAGGTGTCTACAGTTTCTGGTTCGTAACAGTGTTTCAAGCTTTTGATAAGCGTCTTTCGCAATTCCAGCCACATGATTGTGCCTATGCATTCTGATATCCATATTTATCCCCAACAAACTTATCGAAGCCGATTGTGGAATTTTCTCTTCTGACATTATTATATCCGATTCGGAGACATTTATCTTTTTGGAGAAAACTGATGCCTAGGTTTTTGTGGCATTAAATTGAACCTGGTTACTTTCACAATGATGGAATTGTGTATTTTGTGAAGTTTTCATTAACAGCTTTAGCTACCGATCAGAAGGATTTAGACCCTTTGGGATTGGCAAGCAGTTTATTCTCTGATTGTGTAGTTCTTTGCTTTCATTATCATAAGTTTGCAGCATTAACGAATCCAGTTCTGTTTTCGGCACTAAAATTTTTGCGCCACTAAAGGTAGGCGAGATTTTAAGAGGCGAAAGCTTGCTTGCAATTTTTGTTGAACCAAGTTTTGCCGTTAGAAGTTCTTTCATTAAAAAGGAAATTCTTGCAACTATGGATGATAAAATAACTTCCGTGACCTCACAAGCACAAATAGATGGATCTTCGGAGCTGAAACAAACATCTAGCCAGGAGAAATTTCGGAAATGGTCTTGAAGATCCTCTTACTTAGCAGATTTGTAATGCCAAACTTTGCGCGACTTAGATTGTTCTCGGCAATTCACTCAACACTAAAATGAGTATGTGATGGAGAAATTACAGTGACTGTGTAAATTTCTGAATTGGTCACTAGATATCGATCCATAATACTACCATATTCTCCACCACTGTTAGGAATATTGGTTGGCTCAGTTATAATCTGGGTAAGTCCTGAGCAACACGGTCTTGTTCGTCGGTGATATTTGAAAATTTGAGAATATAGAAACATAGTGTCTAGTGGCGAAATATAGAAATTTCGGCACTAAATACATTGACGCACTGACTTTGGTTTTTGTGAGTGCAAGAACATGAGGATTATTCGTTTGCAGGTAATAGTGTACTGAGTTTATATTTGAGTTGAGTCCTCTGATGTCGCAGAAATCGATTTTGAAGTTGCTAGTGGGCCTCCAAGCAACTGCAGTTATCATGCTATTCCCCAGTGAACTGATGTTAGAAAGACCCTGTTGACTGTCAGAAATAGTGGTCTTTGAATAATTTCTGCAGGATGATGCCCTCGAATCAGCCACCACCCAGAGATCTGATTGGGGAGCTATTTTATTTGCGGAATATTTTGACTGTAGGAGTATCATTATCAACTGTTTCCTTATCTTCCCATCCTTGAAACCGGAAACAATAGCACAGGCATGAAACTTCAGTCCAAAGGCTAATCTTTTGTCTAGAAAATATTCTGGAAGTATTTCTCGGCTGCATCTATTTGTAGTGCTCTAATTGCTGATCTTGAGTGTAATTTCAGTTCCGGTGTACTGAATGCTAGTTTCATAGTAGAATGCTATCTTATCTCTGAATTCCCTTTCTATTTCCGGATTCAGCTCCGAATCTTCCTAGTCGAAGACGCTCCACAGGTGCCTAATAGTTTTACTTCAACTCTCTGTGCGGCATTAGTTGGGTTAGTTGTTGTTTTTTTCATTGAGTATCTGCCACATATACCTTCAAAGTAGTAGGTCTGCATAAGAGGAAAGGGACAATCTTGAGCATGTCATAATGCACATCTCCGAAATATTAATCATCATTCCGAATCCCACCTCGGAGTATGCTTGTGGAGTTGTTTTCTGGCTCTGTCTACAGGTGGCAAAGTGAATATCTCACTGAATCAACTGCAGAGCGATTTCATGACTAGCTGAAATTATATTTGTTTGGTCGTGATACTCAGACGGTTCACACCATTCTGAAGAGATCATTCCCGGTACCAATGATGGTGAAAATACCCCGAAACCGATCTATTGGTTGGTTGGATCGATCAAACGAAATTAATTTCTGCTTTTCAAGTCGAAGACGTTGCACAGGTGCCTGATGGTTTCACTTGATCTCTCTACGCGGCATTAACTGGGTCAGTTGTAATTTTTACCCTTGGGTATCTGCCACACGTACCAACAAAGTCATATGTCTGCACTATGAACTATTGTTGTTGAATTTGCTTTCTATGAAATCATATCAGTAACTTTGAGAGGACGTGGAGTGTCCTGTATTATCAAACTCGTCAAACCAAACGATATGTTCATGGCTGGAAAAACGAGATAGTTTATAACTTTGGATGAAAGTATTTGAATGATGGAAATGGTCCTGAAAAATACAAAACCTATACAAAGGTGCACGAAATTAACAGTACAAAAAGAAAACACAAGGAGAAAATATTTTGTGAAGAGAATAAAAAATTTATCTTTGCACTTTAAACATTCTTGATCCAGTGTCAGAACTTGCAAGTGAATTCTTCGCAAACTCCTTTGTCGATACCTGCACAAGTGCCAACTCCTTGCAAATATAGCAGTTTCCCCTCTATGTCGGTTTGGAATTCGAGTATAGATCATTGAAATGAATACAAAGAACTCTATAAGTATCTCGTTATGACCGACCCGATACAGAAAAGAACAAAAATATATTTCAAGATGAACAACAAACATTATTCTAGTTTATCCACACAGAAACACTGATAGAAGTTCATAATCTAATTGAAGCATCTCAACTATAAATAATGTTTCCACCAATAGCAGAAAACTCTTTTCAAATGCAAAAAAACAAATTTATCATAAACACACTATTCTCTATTTACGGTTTTGACATGACAGTTTTTTCGATATTTGGTATATGTCCAGTATAGATTTATTACATGTCAACTTAAATCAGGACCAAAATCATAGATGGAAACAGTGGTATTGAAAAAAAGTCTGGTGTCCTGTTTTACCACACCATGTTATTTTGAAAGACTTGGCGATTGCTTTTGCCGGTAGAAAAATATGGCTTCCAAGTACTCATTTTTTCATACTATATAATTTCTGAAATCACTCATTCTTGAAATTTGTGGTTATTTTATCATTCAATAATTGCTCTTTCAATCTTATTCCAATAATTTACTGCAAGAAAGTTCGAAAGTTATGTAAGGTATGAGAGAAATATCCAATAATGAAATTCATACTTCAATGAGATCGATGATCTCGTTCTGGAAATTTTCTCATTTCCATTTTAGAAAAGAGTTGAATCATCTAATTTGTTCAATTAAATTGTGACAATTCATATCGAATATAGGATAGAGAAACTAACTTCTGTCTAATTTATACTAGTGTTTTAATTTTTTCTACCAGTTTCGGTTTATTAAACCATCCACAGTTTACCTCGGGATGGTTTGAGAATGCTCTAGTTTACTGACGATAGTTTACATGAGAATGGTTTGATAAATTGAAACTGGTCGTAACAAATGAAAATATTTATAGAAATTAAATATATTTTTTCAATCCTATATTGCATCATTCTACAAATAAATAAAAAAAATACAAATAAATAAAAAAATTGTCGTAATAATACATAATGAATTCTTATTAACCTAATATAACCAATACCTATACTATCAGTTCAATACAAAGGAGTATATTAACCACCTGAAAACCTATTCTGGATGTCAGCACTAGTTCATACTTCTCATAAAATGTGACTGGTTTTTCATTCTAATCATCGATATTATATTTTTTAGATTCCTTGCTGCCAAAAATCTGGCCAACTGAAGGACATATACAATTCAAATGCCTATCTTTGAGGTATGTGGAAAATGATCCTCCAGTCCTCAATGATGTCAACTTTGTAATTCAACCAGGAGAGAAGGTAAAATTATTAGATACTTCATGAAATATTGAGTTCATAAATGACATGTTATATGAGATTGTTGATATTTTCATTTCTTGTTATTCAATAATTGAGAAAAATTAAAGCTTCTGTGAAATTTATGAAAAGAGGAGAATCAAAGCAGGGCCAAACGGCAAAAAATCTTTATTTAAACATTCAAAGACCCAATTTGAGTTTTATAGATAATATTCGTTGTGTGCTTCTTGCCCTTTTTCCATGGATGACGAATAAAGAAGGTTTTTCTGCATAAAAAGATCAAATATATATCTTCTAATCATCTTTTGGTGAATGTGCATGCTTTTACTCATGACTATGATTGACTAGGTGCAATACAGGTCATGTATGAGAAAATTCACAAAGAAGTCTTATCATTATTCCAATTCAATAAGGAATATAAACAACTGAACTCAGACAAAACAAGAACTTTTCTCTAAGAAAAGATAAAGTTCACTCCATCTCCTAGAAACGCCAACTGATTTGGAGGAACACACATCAAAAGGATTATTGCAATTCTGATGTTTGAGAAAAGTGCTTGTTCTGGAACTATTATACGCCAGAGGTTCCAGTTTCAACTTTCATCAACTAAATTCAGATAAATGACAAATATGTTTCATTCTTATCACCATTTGTCTTTCCATCACCATCACCATCAAAAAAGTGATTGATATGAGATTAATTCACAAGTACCTTTGTATTTTTCAGATTGGTATCGTAGGTCGAACCGGAGCTGGAAAATCTTCACTTATTGGTGCTCTATTTCGACTGGCCCCTATTGAAGGATCGATTTTCATTGATGGTGTCGATATTAAAAATATTGGGCTCAGTGAACTCAGGAAAAATATTTCCATAATACCTCAAGAACCAGTATTGTTCTCTGAATCTCTCAGATATAACTTAGATCCATTTGGAGAATTTGAAGACGATGAACTGTGGAAAGCCTTGGACGAAGTAAGAATGAATCATAAAAAACTTTACCTTAAACAGTGTTACTAACTACTAATTAGAAATGTATTTCTGAATTTGGTATGCAGCATATTTTCATTGACTACAGAAATATCATTCAATTCCATTCAATATCCGAGGGAATCAGAACCATAATAATGTTGAACATTCAATGAGATCATTTTCTGACGTTATCATTATCATTTCTGATGCAATAATGATTTTCAGTTCTATGCATCGGCAGGAATTGAATAGTTGTTATAGAATTGTTTCAGTTGTAATATTTTGCTATTTGATTCCTTTCTTCTTCCACTCATGCTGTTAGTTTCATTTAGGTGGAGCTACGAGAGGCAGTTCCATCTCTGGATTTCATGTTTGGTGATGGAGGAAACAATTTCAGTCTGGGGCAGAAACAGCTCATTTGCCTAGCTCGAGCCATTTTAAGGAATAATAAGATTCTTGTGTTGGATGAAGCCACTGCTAATGTAGATGAAAGGTATGAATATTTCAGGAGTTACTTTGAACGATTCACTGTTTTTCCAGACTTGAAGTCAACTATCGAAGCTATAGCCAGTGATTCAATATTCTGAGAAATTCAGAAATGGAAATGGGTACCTGAATTATTCAATTTGTTAATTTGACATGTCAAGTTTTTTGCAATCCGTTAAAAACCAATTCTTCTTTGATACCCGAGTCCCTGTTTCTACATTTTTCTGTTAATTCCCCTCACCAAACAGCACACATTTTTGTGAGAAATTCACTGATGCTGTCAATACCATCGAAAAAACGTGTTGAACATTAGATAGAAGACTGAGGAGAAATGAAAATACAATGCACTACACCTGAAACGACAAGGCCTGCTGTAGAGAAAAAATTTCACGATAGAATTCTCAGAGATGAAAAAAATACTTTAACTAGCAGTCATGATGTACAGATCAAGAAATCACATTAAACGAAAGAACCTTCCACAGAGGAACTATCTTCTACAACTGAATACGATGCAAATATAAAATATACGTTTTATCAATATCGCAATAAGAAATTCAAAACTACAAAAGGTTTGAGAATACACTTTTCAAAAATTCATAAATCTCAATCAACAACGTTTTCCTCTTCCATCCAAACCTGTGCAATAAGCCCGAATGGTACAAGTTCTACCAAAGCTATCAATGATAGACTTTCTCTATACAAACTCCATTCTCACATATTGCAAGAGAATTCCGAAAGGAGCAAGAATGTGTGCCGTAGAAGCTTTGAGCAAAGCAATTGATAAATGCATTCAAAGCAATTCGTTAGATCACTGGAAATATTTGCTTTGTTTTGCATACAGATGCTTTCGTCTTCCACCATATAAAGAAAATCGTGAAAAGTCTCTCACTTCACTCATCAAGGAGAACAAATAAACTTCAAGCTGAACATCCCGCTGACGTCTGTCAAGAACCTATACCTGACACAAACTGTACTCCACTCCAAGTTGATGAAAAACAAATCATGAAAGCAATCAGATCATTTCGCACTGGTTCAGCAAGAGGAATAGACTCTCCCAGATCTTCCCATTTACAAGACTTGACATCAAAAAGTTCTTGTTGTAAAGGTGAAAAGCTTCTGTCTTCTTTGACTTCCTTATGTAACTTTTTGCTGAGCGGTCGACTGGATCCCGATATTTGTCCCATTTTGTATGGTGCCTCTTTGATAACATTAAGAAAAGGGATGGCATTCGCCCCATTGCTATTTATACTATTTTTCGTCGCCTTGTAGCGAAATTATCTTGTATTGATGTTTCTGGTTTTTTAGGAAATTCATTTCGTCTTGTTCAGTTTGGTTTTGGAACTTTAGGGCGATGAGAAGCATTTGCACATGCTGCACGTCTCTTTTCAAATGATCATCCGAATCCACCTTCTCAAATTTTTGTTGAACTAGATTATAAAAATGCCTTTAACATGATGAACAGAAATATCAAACACCAATTTCAATTGCTGGTACCTAGACGATGGTTCAATTGGTGGTGATATAGATACTGTTCTCCAAGAATTTCAAAAAATAATGTATCTCTCTAATGATGTTAGACTTGAATTGAATCTCGAAGAACGTGAAATTTTTGCCCCTTTTCAAATGCTACTAATCCTTTCACAATAACTCCTCCACAAATTAAAATTGTCCCCAAAACACTCTGGTCTTTACTGAGATCTCCTCTCTCTGTAGACTCTTTATCACGTTGCCTCACACAGAAAAGAGAATCTCTAATTCTACTGTCATTTCGTCTCAATAGTCTTCCTTCCCATATAGCATTTTTCTATTGAAATACTGTTTGGGAATCCCCAAATTATTGTATACCTTGAGATGCAGTCCAACTTGAATATGTCAAAAGGAGTTACAAGAATTCGATTCCACCTCACGCCAATCTTTACAAAAAATTACCGATAATAAATGCGAAGATATAATTTGGAGTTAAGCTACTTTCCCTGTTAACTCTGGTGGTTTAGGTATTCGATTAGCCTCATCCCTCTCACTGCCAGCATTTCTTTCCTCTTATAACAGTTCTCGTCATTTGATAAACTTCATTCTTTCCAAATATTTGTCTGCAATTTCTGATGCGTATTACTTGAATGGTGAAAATAAATATTTTTCAAACGAAATATACCCTTCCCGAAAATAAAAAGTGTCAGAAAGCCTGGGATTATTCAATGATCAATTTGGTTCATAACCAACTTCTTGAGTCAGCTGAATGTTTCGATATTCAAATGGCTTTTTTGGATTCTTTGGGTACCCTCTTATATGATGCATCTTTTAGGATTTCAATAGGTCTTCGGTTAGGTTCTTCAATTTGTGTTAGTCATAAATTCAGATGCGAAACCACTATAGAAGAAAATGGTTACCATGGGCTAAGTTGTGAATTCAGTTCTGGCAGGTTTTCAAGACATCATTCCATTAATGATCTTATAAAAAGAGCTCTAGCCACAGCAGAGGTTCCTTCTATTCTTGAACTCCTTGGTGTTAGTCGAGATGATGGAAAGCGTCCAGAAGGGATGAGTCTAATTCCTTGGAAATTTGGAAAACCTCTGGTTTGGGATTTCACCTACGTGGATACAGTTGCAGCTTCACGCCTTGTCGCTTGTGCAGCTGCTATGATTGTAGAAAAATCAAAATTTTGGAAATACTTCACTTTGCCGAGTTCCCAATGTTTCTTCCTGTTGCTATTGAAATCTTTAGTGTTTTCGGGTCTCATGCTTCTGAATTATTGAAAGAAATTTGTAGAAATATGATGAATTCTACTAGTTCCACATCCTATGAACATCGCAAAACAGAATAAGCAGATTGATCACTTCCCAATTGTCTTAGAAGATGCAGAGGAAAATAAACCAGTTCTGGAATTATCTTCCTCTCCCAAATTCGAAAAAACCACCATCAATATATCTGATTCAGTTTCGATTCAACTTCAAATTCCTCATTCCGTTGATCTAATGATGGGAAGAATCATTGCATCCGTGATTACTGGAAAGAAAACAACGGTGGCGAACGTATCACCAACAGCTACCACACAATTAGATCAGTGATACGTTCCTCAATCAAAACCCTTGGGCTTGAAGGGTGATAAAATATTGGCAACACCTCTTTCATGAACAGTGTAATCCAATGTTAATCCAGTAGGAGATGGCTACTGAAATATTTGATAAAACATGAGTATATTAAAGATATCGATATTAATATTTCTAGTTCGGAGGGTGCTTTAATCAAAGCTTTTGCAGAATCTATTAAGGAATTTTGGTCAGAAAATTCAACTGATAGAGCAGTGAACACATTCTCCTTAAAAAGTCAGATTCAGAGTTTTGCCCCTCGATTAATGAGTCATGCGCATCAAGATGCCCAGGAGTTCCTTCGTAATCTTTCAGGTTTACATGGTGGCGTTAATAAAATTATTGAGAATAAATTGATGGATGTAGCCGTTATTACGTGGTAGGAGATCGTGATGAAAAGAGAAATGAAAATTTCTATGTTTTTTACCACTTTCATTTTCAACTAACGTTACCGCAGTTTCGTCCTATATGGACATTTTCAAACTCAATACAATAAACTAAGAATGAATCATTACATTCGCTAATATATACCATTCAGGTACTTGACTGAGTACTTGATTACCTGAGACTGAGTACCTACCTGAATTTACAGTTTACAATGCCCATGTGCCAATTTAAAAACCGGAGAGTAAATTAAATCGATTTAGTCATTTAACAGGTTGCACCCGCAATATTTATGCATGTGAATTTCCAAGGATTCTATATAATTGAGTTTGCAACCCTTCCTTGCATAGTGCAGAATTTCCGTATCGTTTAGATTCGCAAACTTGTGGTTGCATGCCAAGGAATGGTATGAAAAAGTCGAATCATTTTTTCCCAGTTTTAAGAACCTTTCATGTTCATCATATCGTTTTTGGAAATTTCGTCCGCATTTGGTTGAAGGTGGTTGTTGACAATGTTTTGTGGTGTATTTCATCAGTTCGGACTTCCATTGT
>WOGN01008516.1:0-10933 GCA_015342105.1 Leptinotarsa texana
AGTTAGAATTAATTGTTGCACTGAATCGAAACATTTCAATAATTAGTTATTAGTTACGTTTATTAAAATTTTTTGCTTCATTGTTAGTTGAATTGTGCAAATGTAATTCCTTTATTTTCATTAAACATATTTACGCTATTTATTTTTATTTTTTGGTGACACCTATTTAGAGGCACTCTGAATCCAGTGGCTTAGTGATTTTTTCAATAAGAAAATCGCTAATAAAAAATCCCGATATTCGACTAAGAAAAAATATCGTAGTATGCCCTGAAACTTTAATAAACATTTCAAATGTTGTCCCAAGGTAAACCTTTTAGTAATTGACATTTCAAAAAAAATTAATAAAATCGATTTACAACTTCAAATTTTAAGGGGGTATTTCCATTAAAAAAGGGTCACACTGTATTATATTCAGCTTCTGAGTAGCTAACAGCCAAACTACTTGAAATACACTGCGAGTTCGTTGAACCTCCTTGGTGGTAATTCGACCGTCAGGTATTCCAACTAAACACTACCCGTATGTATGGTTATGCGCGAAACGAAACGGAAGTGAATAGTGCGATGACGATGAGCGAAGAAAAAACCTTGTTACTTCCGTATAATGACGACAATTTCATCTAATCGATTCGCCAACACCGTCCACTTTGATCTACTGCTGTCCTCGGTTAGGATGCGATTGTGGGTTGGTGATTTGTTGCTGATAATCTCGCCAGTTGGAGACACATGCCTATGTGTCTTTGTTTTGTAGAAACGGTAGACTACACCAAAAGGTGTCAGCGTATTCAATTTATTGCCCATTTTTAATTTGGAATTGGAATGTTTCAGCTTTGTCTTTGCTATTGTGGTTTCTTAGTTTCTCGCTGGAGAATCATTAGTCAGCGTAGTTGCCAAACTAAATTCTATTTACTGTTACTACCGTATGTAAACAATTCCCGACTTGAATTATCCAATGATTGTTCAAAACGACCATAAGAGACACAGAAAACGCTGATGTTTTTCACCCACTAATTTTAGGGTTCTTTTCAAGGGAGTCTGTTTGTCATTATTTTATCCATATAATTTTAATATAATTTACCTATGTATATTAGGGTGTCCTAAAGAAATCAATAAATATTATTATTATCATTATAAAATAATTTGTATGATGGAAGGGTATATGAGATACATGGCTGTGTAGTGAGAAAAATACCAGCGTGGTCCAAACAACTGGCTGGTATCTCAATCGGCACAAAAGAAATAACCAGGCAAGGAATTTCTGGCAAAAACATAGCAATCTGCACTGACAGCAGACAAGCCCTATTAGCTTTGAACAGACGTGTTACCTCAGGGCTAGTACTAGAGTGCCACCAAGCCAAAGCCTTGGTAGATAATAATATTATCGTGAGGTGGGTTAAAGGGCACGACTGGAGTAAAAGTAATAGCATTGCCGACTCTTTAGCCAAGGATGTGGCTGGACTAAGAATTTTAGGACCCAGTGACATCTACGGCCTGATGACTTCAACAATGAGCTGTTTCATGCTACGGAAAATGATACTGGTTTGCCTATAGACTGATCAAGTTAGGGGTATATTATCTTATCAAGCCTAATCGATCCCAAAATCTATTTATATTTGCAGAAAAATAATAATTCGAAAAGCAAGAATTTAAATTGACCGCGTGTCTGTTGACCAATAAAATTGATCGTGTCTAGAGCGGAGTTGCCAAGTGTATTGGTTTTCACTATCCAGTCACTCCGCAAATACCATTTTTGTTTAGCAAAGTACCCAATTAAAGGGCATTCATTTTGGTACAAAAAATGCAATAACCTTTTTCTCTTTTTGAGGTACACAGGTCAACAATTGCTTGGTATGGAACTAATTTCATGTGTAAGTTTTTGGTGAAAAAATAAAATCCATAGAATGTTGATGCTACATTTCACATAAATAAATAAAATTTGTTGTGGTGCCTGGCCCGGTTGGTCTGTTCTTAAAATTTGTAAACTCATAGAAAGTAGATACTGGTGATCCTTAGCAATTGTTGAGCAAATTACATCATCACCACTTACTTGTTTTTTGCAACGTTCATTCACCCGTAGATAGCACTAAGTAGGTATTTTTAACTGTTTTGGTTTTAAAAGAGTTTTTTCTCATTTCGTGGTAACCGCATGATAAAAAAAATAAAGGGTATAGTCAGATTCCATAAGTTGGGTAGGGTTGCAGCTAAGAGGTTGAAAAAAAATATTTCATTTTATTGCCAAAAAATGCGTACAACGTGAAATCAACTGACGTATTTCAGCGTTTTTTTTCCTAAAATACTGGTTAAAAAGATTAATTTTATTCCGGACTTTTGCGCACCCCTGTATACAGAATTCTTCAAAATAAGTTGGAAGCAAGTTATGTGTTGGTTTGAAAATGAATATCATTGCTAACGGGTACAGTCTTTGGGAAACAGGTTCATGAAATCACAACCGTGGATGGTATCTATATCATTCGGGTAGATTAAAAATAATATAGGTCCCAAAACACTCCCCTGAGGTACCCCGAAAAAGACATCACGAGATGATGACACTGAATCCTTTATTTTGGTTACCTGTTTGCTTTGTGATAATCAGTCAGCCATAACAAAACAGTTTCCCAGATACCAATACTTTGCAGTTTATTTAGTAATATGTGGCGGTCAATTGTCTCAAAAGCTCTTTTAAGATCTAAAAATACGGCTATGATATAATGTCCCTTATCAATTGATTCTTTCCATTTTGATATTTTGACTTGTAATGCAGACTCACATGAATTATGTTTTCTGAAACCTGACTGATATTTTAGTAAAATATCATTCATTACTTTCTAGATATTCAATGAGTTGAATATAAACTGTTCTAATATTTTTTCAATACAAGGCAAAGTGTTGAGCAAACTTTGAAACGAAATTTGTTTGTATATTTTGATTTGTATTTCATTCGGAGAACAGCATAGGTGATAATGAAAAATAATTAAATCAAAAGCTCAAAATAACAACCTTGACTTACAATACAAACATAGTCATATTCATCGACAACTGGTGTCGATTTAAAACAAATGCATTAGTTTTTGTTTCATTGTTTGATCTAGGTTATTTTGCTAACAAACACACCTAGTTTCAAAGTCGGCGAATATGCTTTTGAGTTGTTAATAAAGGAAACGAAACGAGTTAGGACGCACGTTCACATAAACGTTTTTTCATAAATTATTACAAGTAATCACCACCTAAAAGTAATGCCATCATTTAAGATATACACTGTATAGCAACGTAAGTTTTTTTCTCTTCAGGAAAGAGAACACATGAATAACAATATCTCGAGTACTTTACCAAGCAACTTTGATGAATATTCCCTGTTATCATAAATATTGTCCCTACTTTGAGAAACAGAAAAGCCAAACCAACGAATTTTGTTTGTTTCAGAACGTCGTCGGCAACTGCGGCGTCGCTGGTCGCGATGGCGACATCCTCGAAGGCAAAGGCTACGTAGAGATGACCGGCATCGATCCGCAAACCTCCAAAGACATCTGCGAGATCATCAAGAACAAAGGCGGCCGGTACCTCGAGGCCCAAGTGCAAGGCAGCAAATCCGAAGCCAATGAAGGCAGTCTAGTGGTCCTGGCCGCCGGCGACAAGTCGCTCTTCTTCGATTGCCAGTCCTGCTTCAAAGCCATGGGCAAGACGGCCTTCTTCCTAGGCGACGTCGGCTACGCCACCAAAACCAACCTGATCCTGCAGCTGATGAAAGGCGTGGCGCTGGTCGGGCTGGCCGAGGGTTTGGCTCTCGCTGACAGATGCGGAATCTCTTCCAAGGACGTGCTGAACATCTTCAACTTGACCAATCTGGCTTGCGACTATATGACCAACAAAGCCGACCTTATCGCGAAGAAAGAATTCAAGCACGTCGAACAGGCGATCGAGCACATGCAAAAGGACATGAAGCTGGCGTTGGATCTGTCGGATCAAATGAAACAGCCGCTGCTGATGACGTCGACGGCGAACGAGGTATATAAACATGCGAGGAGGTTAGGATATGACGGACACGACGCCTCTTGTATATATATGAGAACGAGGCATTAGCGAATGTGGACGAGAAGTAAACCCTTTTTTCTTTGTTAATATATATATTCGACTTGGGTCGGCGTGCGGAGATTTTTCATACTGTGCAATTTTTTTGTTCGGTTCTTTTCGCCGCGGCTTCGAGGGAAGATTGTTTCTTTATAGTTAATTTTCTTGTGGCTCCTTTGTAAATAGTTGAAAGAATGGTGTGAAATCCTAATTTAGGTTCATAATCGTGAGACGGTGGCTTAATTTGGTCCCATGTGGATGTTGTCTGCAAATTCTGAGAATATCGATCCCACATTGTTGATGTATACAGAACTGTTAGATGCCGGAGAAGATCATCATGTGATTTTATTTTATCCGATTGAATTTCCTACTTTACCTTCATAGTGGAGGACAACCCCCAAAAAGTCATAGAATAAATACGAGTGAGCTTTTTTTTGGAAAAAAAAATAATTAAAAATAAAAAAAAGGTTTATTGTCTAACAGGAGTAATCCCAATTACAAGACAAAAAAGAAGAGTACAACTATGAATTAGTATAAGTAAAATAGAATACAAAGACAGAATATAAAATCAGTAGACTGATTGAATAGTATATTATACAATCACTGATACATACATATAATAATCAAACAACATATACTGTAGAATTCTAATTGAATTGGCAGTGTGCAGATAGTTGAAACACAGTATTTCACTTCTGTGGGTTGTAATTAGATTGTAATTAGACTTGCAAATAAATCAACTTGTTACAAATAATATACTTGAAGCGTCCAAATGGAACAACAAAAATATCACATTCTGACTAGAAACTATTATAAATTCTACAGATGTTATAAACTGGGGATTTTATCAACACATTGATTCTTGGAGCTAATAGGAGAAGATTTCGTTTCTATTATACATAAAACTCTAGATGAGAAAACAAAGTTCCAAGAGATGGTTTTTGCTCAGTAACTCCGGAACTATGAATAGTACGATAAAATGGATTATCTTCTTGCGTTCATGCCGTCGCCATGGGGGGGATGGGGAGAACCCCCTTGCTTTTTCGACTTGAGAAAAAGTTGGGAAATTTTGGGCGATGAAGATAGAAAAAAATAATAGTAAAAAAATGAATGAAAGTTAAAAAAACAAAAATGAGAGAAAAGAAAAGCAGAGGCAATAAGAAAAGGGAAAGAACCAGGAGAAGGTTGGGATTTCCCAACATACATAACTTGGAAGGGAAATCTGAGTTGGTTGAAATCTTCAAAGAAGTTTAACTTCTCCCAAGTGAGAAAACAGTCCTGAACAGTCCATAAATTTTGAAGTGACAATTTTACAAAATTCCCAACTTTTCGCTGTTTTTTTGACTTGGAAAAGTTGGGAAATTTCGGGCCGTGAAGGTAGAAAAAATAATAGTTGAAAACAATAAGCACAATATTATTTAAGTGTTGTTTTCTTTCATTTGTATTGAATATTCCTATACATGGTGGAAGACCAAGAACCTTGGTCCAAAGTAGAATAATTCCCATTATTATTTTTATAATCACCAAAATTTTTTTTTGTTTGTGCATACCGTAACGGGCATGAGCATTCGGCTAATCTTTGGATAGCTAAGTAAGAAAATTAATATACCATAGTAGTAACACTAATCCCTCGGCTTTCATTTCTTCGAAAGTTGGGAAATTTAGCTAGTGGAGTTGGGAAAATTTGGATTCCCTCTCCCCCGGTTTTTCTTTTTCGCTACGGCTCTGCTTGGGTTTATTATAAAATTCTCTGCAAAAAAGGTCTCTAGCTTTTTTTATCTGACAGCGATTCCCAAATATTTGCACTCAAGTTTCATAGTTATATAAAAAATTAAAGAAATTAGGACATTTATAGCTGCTACATATAGAATGAGTCATCTCGTTAATCAAATCATGAAATTAGGTTATTTTCACTTTTTTTTCTACAGTTTTTTCTATAGCTATCCATCTGTCCATGTTGTGAAAGCATGGAGCATAAAAAGTATCATATCAACAAACGCCCAGTTTTGAAACACAAAATTAGATCTAACTGACCGACAAAAGAATTTTGACCACCATTATGACCACCATTTTCAAAATAACCGGAGTTTCATTCGTTGTATACTTTTACAATATAGCAACTGAAATATCGCCAATATTTTCGGATATATAATAAGATCAAAATTAGTCAATTTTTTCATTCACCAGATATGAATCTCCTGAAGACGTCAAAGTATATGGTGAAACGTGCTTCGAGTAGAGTATTATATTTCTGGTGATTGGGAGAAGTGCTTTTTTGTATTTTAATATAAGCCATAGATTCTAGTTTCACATTTTCTTCATACATAATGAAGTGACATATCTTTTTAGCTCGAAAATCATAATTATTTTTTTTTTCAACCTCACCATCGATGTGAAACATCGACGTTTCTTCACTTGGTATCTGCAGTATGCTGGAAAAAATTATGTTGAGCTGTTTTCCAATCTATTTTTTTGAGTGTCATGCTCATTGTCATACTCTTCTTCTTCAATTAAATACGAACTCGGATTTTTGACAGTAGCAGTGGTTTAAATTGCGAAACAGGTCAGTGCTTCTTAGTACCTCACTTCAGATATGGCGTTGACGGAGCAAAGAGCAAAATCGAGCAAGAAACATTTTCTTCTGTAGAATATTTCACGATGAAAAGAAAAGGTCAGTTTCTCCATATATTTCATTGTTTACTAGATATTTCAATTGTTTTGCACTCCGAATATTTTGAAAAGAGTGACTTTTTGAAAAATCTTAATTTTTTTGTGGAGAGTTAATCACTCGGTAATAGTTATGATAATTCCCAGTTAATCACTCAGTAATAGTTATGATAATTCCCAAGATTGAACAATTTTCAAATGACATAAATTTAATGATTTGAATCATAGTTCTAGAGTTATTGGGAAAATTTGCTGTGACTTCGAATTAAAGAAGTTTCTCTTGTATTTACTGTGACTTTTCAAGGGATGTTCTCCACTATAAAATGATAATTTAGTAAAAAATTCAACCGGCTGTGAGTTTCATGATCAGAGGAACTCTAATAGTTCTAGATATCAATTATTATGTACAGTTACTCTTGAAATTGCAAAAAGGTGGGGAATATTGTAAAGTCTTAGATTCGGTATCCGAGAAACACTAATAAATCATATATTATACCAGCATAAAGCTTTGGACGGGAAATATGGAAGATTTTTAAACGTGATTCATCAATTCTTCTGACTTTTTTTTTCTAATGTGAACAGCAAACTCAGCAGAAACATTTCTTGGCATTTTTTTTTAAATTGTGTGGTAAAAATTTTTATTTTATTTACTTATTGGTATATAGTAACAAATTGAAGATTGATTGAGGCAGATTCATCTAGAAGATGATATTTCCCGGCAGTGTAAAGATCTAAGAGTGCACATATTTTTTACTGTATCTTCAAAATGTCCCAACCCAATAATTTTATTGAAAAAATAATATTTCTTAATTAATCTATCTATAAATTTTCTCTTCGTAATCTGGTTGGGTCAGTAATTCTTTCTGTTGTTTTTTTTTATTTATAAAATTTATACGAATCCTCATATTTTAATTTAACAACCAAATATGACTAGCTTCATTTTCATGATATAAAGTTGAATTGATGTATGCAAGTATTAAAAAAAAAACAGATTTTTTTAATGTTGACCAAAAGTGTTTGTGTGTTGGAATTCAGAGTTTTTTAAGGAATTTTCGCTTGACATATTTTAAATTATGATTTTTTCACATACCTACTCATTATAAAACAGCAAGTAGGCACACAACTTGGTTAGATAAGTTGATTAATTGTGGTAAAACAGAAAGATTTTGAAAAAACAATGGCAGTAAAATATTACTTCTGGGAAAACAGATGATTTATAAACAATAATAATTGCTTTTATTGATATGAAACTAAATACAGAGAAAAATATATATACAAACAAAAATATAAGCTTCTATCAAATGGCAGGATTCAATTTCTAACCATGCTACAGAGAAACGCAACATGAGCAGACCTTGCTCTTCCATCCAACCAAAATATGGTTTCTTTAAAAGGGCCAACAAAAAATTATTCGTTTGCCATTTTCCTGGAAGTAATATTGTATTGTGATTGGTTTTTTACAGTTTACCTGATGAATTGATGATTTATTCAACTAAGTTTTGTGCCTACCTACTGATGAAGCTACCATATAGCGAAACGCGTTTCAAATGAAATTTATTTTGTAAATTCTATTATTATTGTCATGGATGGTATTATTAATTTTCATCAACAGGTAAGTCTATTCATAATTTCAATCTATATTAGCAAATTTTGAGTCATGCAATTTTAGAAGACAGGCATACATAATTCGTAGTAAACCAGAAAATGGTACGATTGCCAAAACAATAAATCGTTATTATATACATATCAATTCGAAAATAAAATGTTGTTTTGATGGCACCGTAAAGATATTTTGAATTTTTTTATCAATCTTCAGGCTTCACCAAGTTGGTTCGTGAAATGCGCGTTCAGAGTAGTGGTACAGGTCTAGTGTGTGACAAGACAATGATACGTAATTTACTATTTCACAGGTGAATATGTCGTAAGTCACTTTGCTTATGGATACATCAGATATTTTCTTTTCGTAATTTTTTCGAAATTCAAACGAAGAATTTATTTCGCATGGAATTTCAGTGGGTTCTAACTCTAAAATTTAAAAATCTAACAACTTACCTTAGTCTCCATCTTCATACCTTTCTGCTTATAATAGGTTTTCATTAACACTGTCGTAAATGGCTTTCAGTTCTCCAACCAACTGATTTGTTTCTCGGATGTTGTACGTTGAATGTTGGATCCGTTCCGCAGATTTTGTAGGCTTTTTGTCTCCTTCTATTGCAGTTCATCAACTGTTGCTTGAACGTCATTTTCTTTGAACCAGATGGGAATATTTTTCAATCATATTGCAGGCTCTCTTTTGGTTTTCGTAAAATTTTCCCATGTTTTGAACTGGCGAAAACTGAAATTTCTATAGATACCAAACCATAAAAGATACAATTCCTTGGAAGAATATTTCAATTAATAATTCTCAAATATTACAGCCGAGAGAAATTTTATTTATTTATTATTTTTAACTATAATTTGTCGAATTGTTCGCAGGTCACATTACAAATGATTGGGAGCCATTGTATTGTGAATCTCCCTCCCCAGCAATGGTGAAAATAACCCTATCAGTATATTCATAATTTGAAATTTCAAGTCTTTTTAAAATACAAACTTTATTTTAACTTTATTATCCTTTACTTTTAAGTAGATTTTCATTGTTTATCAATATGTATGTACCTTCATTTGACTGTAGTATAAGAGGTATATAATGTGCCTATTCAGCTATAGGTATAAAATGTATTTGTATTGAAATAATAGTTTAAGATTTAACATTGTATTTTTTGGTTTTCAAAATAAAGATTGTTTTCATTCACCTTTGTATCTAGGGATTCCATATATTAGCCTTATAATCCCGTGTAGAATTTTTGTTAAATTTTCATATAGGCTGCACCAGCTGTTTTCGAAAAGTCTTGTTATGTACGAGGTTTGTTAAAAAAATTAGGAGAATGTTTAAATTTCGCGGGCTTTGGGTTTTACGTGTTCCGCGATTTTCTGTTACCGAAAAAAATGGATCGAAGAATTTGCATAAAATTTTGTGTAAAAAACTGAAATTAACGCTTAAAACACTTGAAATGCATACGGTGGTTGTACCCCGAGTCAAAAACATATTTACAAGTGGAAGATGCCCGCTCTGGACGCCCTAGAACATCAACAACCGATGAAAATGTTGAGAAAGTGAGGAAAGCTGTTATAGAGAATCGTCGAATCACTTTTAGAAGTTGCTGAAGATGTCGAATATTGGTCGAAACCAGTGTCATAGTTTTGCTCACTGTTGTCTTCGATTATCGTGGCGTAGTGCATGAGGAGTACTTGCCGCATGGTGGTACGGTCAATAATGGGGGTTATGGTGAAGATATGCGGCAAGACAAAAAAAACATCCGGTGATAAGGAAAAACAATGGCTCTTGCATCACAAGTAACGGGTCAGTTCATTTTCAATTTAAAATATCTTGATCATAAATAAAAAGAAATCTATCGGCACTGAAATTTGTGGACATCCTAAATCCAAAACATACGGTTTTCAATGAGAGACATAACCATTATGAGAAATCATGTATAATTCAGTAGCAACTGTGGTAGCTGTTGTTTGGGAATATTTGTTTTTTTTCAAGAATTTGACATGATTTGACTACAGTTACATTCATATTTGTGCAGTATTTTTTTCAGCATGGGCGCACTTTTGGAATTGGAACTTTACGAATATTTCTTCAGAAACAAATTTTATTCTTGCATACTACTATAGTATTTCCAATACCAATTTTATTTTTCAGTAGTAGTTTTTCAGTTACTTATTCTTACAATCATAGCAAATGATCACCCCATGAAAAAGTTATCTCGACTGAATTTTTCCACCATGGATAATTATGAAAAACTCCGAAATTTAAGGTAGTTGATTTCCGAGTCGAAAACTCTAAAATACAATGAAAACACAAATAATCACACCGAATTCTCGTCAAACATATATTTAGAAAATAATAGTGGCCAACAAAATTACTAGAAAAATCAAAATTATTCGCTATATTCGGATGAGGTGGAATCATCATCGGGTTGAATAACTATCGGATTTATGGAACAAAACGTGGACCACACAGTTCTTTCACACATCACTATTACCTACTTCATTCACCACTCGCCTTATATTGTCGAGCACTACAGCATTCAAAGTCGGTGACTGATTACATTTCCGCAAGCTTTCTTTCATTGTGGCCCAAACCATTTCAATT
>WOGN01008517.1:0-11262 GCA_015342105.1 Leptinotarsa texana
AAAGTTCAAAAATACGTATAAAGCTGGTGTAGATCATGAATTGTGAAATTATTTCCATTTATACTTGTAAATATTTACATTCTGTTTTGTGAGAACATGTGCTTTTTCTTTCTGTATCACAACTTCATTTTTTTTTCGTTCCAATATTTCATTTATCTTAACTATTGTTATATTAGTTAGCCATGATTTAGTTCTTTTTTAAATCTGTTATCACTTGTGATAGACTTTATTCCAAATGGAACTTCTGCATAGGTAATAGGGCACAAGTATGTGAGAAATCTTTGACGGAATCCTTGAGGTTTTTTGCTTGAATCTGGTATTGTACAAGTGATCCACAGACAATAATTTTGTTATATATTCTTCATGATACGTTGCAAGACTTAGAAAATATAAATGTCTGTGAAAAGTGTTTCAGACAGATAGGTATAATCTCTATTGAAAATAATGGTAATGAGAAATTTTTGAGTGACATTGATAACCCTGAGATGATTATCCGTAATATCTCACCACACGATTATTCCATACTTGATATGGGACTATACTTGACTGAAATATAATGTTCGTAGCTGTGCTATGTGAAAAATATTTTTGAAAAACTTGAATTTGTTCAGTTGAAACCTTATTTCATTCGCAACATATTCTGCGTGCTTATTCCATCTTACATTGTTGTCTATTATTATGCCAAGATATGTTATATGTTCTTTCATATTTATAGTCATTGTGTCATTACCATTATGGATTCCCAACGAAGTATAATTTGGCAGTTTGTTGCTAAAATAAGTGAAAGGTACTGAATGAGTTTTTTTGTATTGATTGTCAGCAACCTACTCCTAAACCAACTGATAATTTTTATGAAATGTTCCTCAACCTCATCCTTTAATCCTTTCCAAGTATCAGCGCGATATAATACCGCTGTATTATCAGCGAAATTGATAATGGTACCTTCTGTCGGTTGTTGGTTCAAAGGTGGATCAAAAACACCTTCCGGTTCTGGTGCAGGTGTTTTCAGTCGCAGACCCAGGACAGAGGTATCAACCTGCCTAGGAACCTATGCAACTGTATTTCAAGCGAAAATTCACGCTAATGAATTGTGTGCGGAGAAATTGGAAGAATCCAACTTCATATACAAGTCAATAAAAATTGGTAGCAAATTGGCAAATATGACTCTCCTCGATACGAAGACTTAACAGATCTCTGGTCTGGATTCCCGCCCATACTGACCAGGAAGGCAATGATGCTGCTGCTTCATCGGACCAGAACCTGTCATTGGCATAGCTTCAGGCTTTGCCAAACAAAGATTGAACACCAGGATGGCCAGAAGATTCATAGACTTCTGGCACTCCAAGGCATTTATTTACCTTTCGAAACTTGATACCAAACAGTTATTGGATACAGTAGGGATGAACTACGATGTCTAACAGACCTTTTCACAGGTCACTGTCATTTTAATCATCGTATGCCGAGACTCGGACTGTCGGAAGACAGTGTTTGTTGCCTCTGTTTGAAAAATTATGAAACAGCAGAGTACATAGTTTTTGCCTGCCCCGCTCGGGACTCAATCAGTTAAAGCCGTACTCTTACCATCTGACCTGAAAGACCACTCACCATACAAACAAATAGACTTCGTTAAGAAGCTGGGTTTATTTGGTCGAGTGTGAATAGGTGTGAGCCACAATAAATTCTTGCGAGTTGTGGTGGAGGGTCGAAAAGAATCGCTCACTTTGGACCTAACCTACGACAAAACGATTTTTCCAAAAATATAGGTGAATACTGAGCAATATAATCGTAGAATCTCATCTCGCTATTTCAAGCCACTCGGTTTGTGTTATTTTTTCTGTACGGGACGAACACGAATAACCTGTTCGGAATTTTCATGTATTGGAACACTGAAGGACTGCATACCCCGGCACACTTTTGAATTTGTATATAATAGTTATCACCAAATTCATGGAAGAGCTTCTAGTATTCACATTTAGTCTACTCGAACGTGACGTCAAAAGCGATGCCATGAGACTTCGAAGTGTTTTGGAGCAGATTGTAAACTCACAAATCAACATGTATTTTCATGTTGAATTTCTATTATTTGCAGAAATATGATTTACGTTGTAATTACGATGTATTTCCCAACAATATTGTACAGTATATCAAAATCTGTCATCATATCTATCACCTAAATATCATTCAATGAGACAAAAAGGTAATTTTCTAACTACAATAATTTTCTAACTACAATACACAAGCACTACAAGAAAATCCCTGAGGCGATCTAGGAGCGGTGCCTGTGCAGGAAGTTCATCACACATGAACGCAATTCTCCAAATGAAAGAGTTCCTAAATAGCGAAGTTCGAGGTGTACTGGGTTGAACCTCAAAACGATGAGCAGATACAGTCCGTTACTAGAAGTGTTCAAGTATCCATAGAAGGGATACATGTCCCCAAAATTTATTTGTTGTTCCAGGCTATCAAGCTTTCCATCTTCAATCTTGCGGATGGCTCTTTTCTGGATGGAATCCAGCAGCTTCAGTGTATGTTTGGGAGTGGAGCTCTATACATGAGAACAATACTCCAAAACGGTCTAATCTGAGCTTTTTGAAGCATCGAAAGCTGCTGAAGTATGTACAGTTTTCTGATTCGAAACAGTGTTCCAAGCTTTTGAGAAGCAGTCTTTGCAATTCCAGCGGCATGATTGTGCCACTACATATTGGTATCCATTTCAACCACTAACAAACCCTCGAAGCAGAATTGTTCATTCTGGCATTATTATATCATTATTGAATTGAATCTAGAAACTTCCATCCCAATTCGGAATCACTTCTACATCCTTATTAAGATATGCAATCTCGTGCTAGTGGTAAAGATGTGCATCTACGGTCAATATCCTGAAATCCAAATGAAATGACGAGACAAGTGTGCTGTCGTTAGCACAGAATTAGATTTTTCGTCGTTGATATACAATAGAAAGAGGGTTGGAGATAATATGGATCCCTGGGAACTACCAGCTTTGATAATAAAAGTATTCGAGAGATATCTTCGACGGTCACTTGCAGGGAAGGTTCTTTCAGGAAGAAATGATCCAACAAGCCATAGCATTTGTATCAAGATGGAGTAGTAGAAAGCCAAAAACTTTCTTTCCCAAAAATTAATCACTCCTTAAAAATATAACCCCTTCAATTCAAATAAGATTCCTCTTGGCTGGGATTAAATCAAATAGGTGGATGAATGTCATTACGATGTCATCGATGACATAAGCAGATCAAGCTTATTTCGTGACATAAAAACCTTCAACAAAAATTTGAACGTTGTATTTCATACATAAAGCGTTCAATTGGTCTTTTGAACGAATAAAAAATTTCAATGATATCTCATACAAACTGTTCTATTTGAGTTTAAATATAGAAAACGCCTCATGAAAAACCCTATATATTCCAATATCCAAATCCCACGAGGATATATTAATAACCGACATACCGAGGCAGGTTCGAGTTTCTTGTTAAAGTGTCGAATGTTTATCATCAGTTTCCAATATATAACCAAGAATCAACGACCCCTGGAACTATTGATCATTGGTGAACTTCTATGTAGACGCATCAATTCTCTCTCGAGTTGACAACCCATTTGGAAATCAGATTAAATGGACCTCTAATATTTGTAATTCCGACAAAATACGAACAAAACCCTGAGACGATAGCCGAAATTCACCAGCTGCGGTAGCCAGACAAATTTCAGCTTCGCCTAATTTCAATTTGGAGGAAAAGAGGATAAATTATGGTAGGTATCCACGAGAAAATTGGGTTTATTAAGGGAAACATTCGATAGTGGTTGTCGGGAGACAATATTCTGAAAGAATACGAAACGAACCACATAGGCGCACTCGGTCTTCATTTTTTGAAGGGAACACCTGCATAGTGATTTTGCAAAAACTCTTCAAATCGACATCTGGTTGTCATGACCAGAAAAATTTTCAGATCACACGTACGAAGGAATCAGGATCAACTCATTTGAAATGGTTGTAAAGAAAATGAGAAATGGTAAAAAGTGGGAAACAATACCAAAATACAAGATACGTAGAAATTTTTGAGGAAAGAATGAACCTATTTCTAAGATGACATCGCGCATTGTTATCGCAATTTTGATTCGGCGTTTTTCAGACCCAAGTAGAATACCATTTTTACCCTAATGAATTTTGGGAGGGTATCATGATTGGATGATCTGTATTAGTCTGTATTAGTCTGTATTAGTGACGTCATTCAGTTGCTTATTTAACAGAACATTTGAACTTCAGTAATATAATAAGCTCCAAACAATTTGGATTTCACTCAAACAAAAATACTCATGATGCCATATTTTCATTTTTATGTGAAGTGTATAGTAACATTAATAGACGGGAGATTACAGCAGCAGTCTTTTGCAATTTCTCTAAAGCATTTGACTGTGTTATTCACGAAATTCTGCTCAGTAAACTTTATCTCTATGATATTGAGGGTATTACTCATAAATGGTTTGCATCTTATCTATCGGGTAGAAGTCAGAGGATTAAATATACAACACTATCTGATGTTTCTGACATATCTAATGGAGTACCACAAGGATCAGTACTGGGACCTACCTTATTTCTACTCTATATCAATGACTGGACTTCCATTGATATAGAGGGTGAATTTACTTTATTTGGCGACGACACTACAATATTATGGCGGAACATCAATACAAATGATCTATATAATGCCATTTGCTCTGATATTTCCAAACTTTCAGATTGGTGTAAGACAAATTTATTACCTTTCAATGTCTCAAAAACTAAAGTTTTATTCTTTAATTGCATTCTTGATAATATTCCTCTAGCTTCGAGTTCGAATTTGAATGAGAACACGTTATGCAACAAATTTCTTGGGTTATTAATTGATAATAAATTGAAATTTGAGGACCACATATTATCTTTTAACAAAAAAATTTCATCTGGATGTTATGCTCTGGAAAAAACTTCTAACGAACTAGGGCTAACTTCAGCTAAAACTGTCTATTATTCATTAGTAGAATCACATCTAAGATATTGGATCCCTTTCTGGGGGTAAGTAATCAAACTAGACTCGAGTCGATTTTTATGCAGAAAAGGTCATTAATATTTCTCTGTAGAGCTAGGCGGTGAGATTCTTGTAGGCCTTGTAGGCCAAACAAAATGTTATCACTGTATGCTCTATTCATTTTAGAAACAGTTTGTTTAGTGCATAAACACAGAACAGAACTTCCCTCTATTGTCTCTTATTACACCACACGCCAGACCATAAATTTAAGTCTTCCCATACCTAACACTAGTTTAATTAAAAATTCTATATTGTATAATGGTCTCAAGATGGTTATTCATCTTCCTAACTACCTGAAATGCTTAGTAAACTGTACTGAATCTCAAAAATCGAATATATTTATATATTCATATAGATATGTTATTTTGTTTATTCGTTTATACTGTATACAACCAATGTTTTTCAGAATTTGCGACTTTCAAAATCTGTATTTTGATATCTATAGTAGGACTCTAGATATTTTTATCAATCTACTAGCTTATATTTTGGTTTCATGCACTTAACTATGTTTTTTCTTTCTCAAAATGTTCACTAAAGCTTTATCAATAACAGCTTTTCTCTGGAAAATAAAGCATATTTATTATTATTATTATTATTATTATTATTATTATTATTATTATATTGTAATCTACGCATAAGCAGATTGATCCACCCTTCTCAGTCACTGCTTCCTTAATAACTGCAGTAGATCTGTTTCATGAAGATACATGATTATTGTTTGTTCATATTCATTTGATTTTTGGTTTTTGGAATCATACAAATTTCTAATAGTAGTCGGTGATATTTACCAACCGCTTTTTTCCTAAATGTAAGTATTTTATAATCTTTGGGAAACAAAGGTTATGGCTTTTTATTTTTCCATCTCCATCTTCCAAAGGAAGAAAGTGAGCCATTAATTTCAAAATCAACTCTTTCACAAAGATGTGTGGATCATGCAAAGAAGTAACTTTCAGACTCAAACTGGCAGAGGAAGTCCTCTCGAAACAACTACTTTCATAGGAACATTAAATTATAGAAAAAAAAAGTTTTCCTATTCAGTTTGTACTCTAAATATTCGTTATGGAATTGAATCAGATATCATTTACAGGATTGCTACACCATATAGTATATGAAATACCGTTATTCTCAATGGCGGACATCTGATCTTTCGAAATAAGTCACTTGACTTATTACCTCTTCAGTACCAATCTGGATAACATTGCTTTAACATGAAGCGTTTTCACCAAAAAAACGAATGTTTTAACGAATCAAGTTCTTTCTAGGAACAATTTTGATCATTGAATTGAAAAGAGTCAAAGAAAATGTGTTTTTGTATTTCTTTTTGTGTGAAAAGAAGACTGAAAAGTTGAAATTTCCGGAAATTTGGGGGACTGTAACTCTAGAAATGAAAAAAAGTATAAATTTATCATTTCTGATTTGTATTCTATATGTAAAAATACATAATGACAATCAAAATTTGTTTCACAATCAGAGGATGCAGCCTATCCAAAATTTCACTCAATCAAGTTTTGCAAAAAAACATGATGTATAATTCATGAATATATACAAATTGTATTTTGACAACTTCTATATCAATTCGCAAACTGGTGTTGTCAATATATGGCTTGAGTTTCTGGCAAAATATTCCTTGGAATCCTAAACATCTCTTCTTGAACGGCTCGCTTGATAAAAAAAGCTGAAATGATTGAAACTATTTCAGAATCAATTTTGTGTCAAATATACGATATCAGAAAGTTATTGCCATCGAAATGATGATTTTTTGAGCTACCGCGCCTTCTCTTTCGACTATCGACTTCAATTAACTTTTATGCCAAGTTACAGTCATCATTCTTGTAAGCCAACTAGAGTTTTCAGAATTGAAATATGTTCTTTATTACCGGAGACATTACTCGTCGTCATGTAAGGTGCCCTGTGTATATAATAGTGTGGAGCTCAATATTCTCCTAGTTTATTGCGATTACATTATCTTAATTCCAAATATTATTCTATTTTTTTCATATTAAACACTGTCCATTACATTAATGGACAGATATTTTTATCTAGAATTCTTTCGATTTCATTTAACGAGATGAGCGTAAAAATACTACTTATTTTTATTCAAATGACAATCAATTTTTCCGTAATGAAATCCAAATCCTCTGCACTTAGTTATGTTTATCAAATCAATATTCAATAAATGTATATTAATCAATCACATTTTTGAAGTGGTCATTATGTTGAAGGGTAATACAGCTTGTCACAAACAATTAATGTTTAATAGCTATCGAATATCTCATTACGGATTCAACGCTTGTCTTTTCCATTTCATTATGTTGTGAATGTCACCCATATCAATTCATACCTAATCAAGAAAAGGAATCTATTTAGCAAAATCCAACGGTTTCGAGAGTTTCAAAAACAACGATCGTCGTATAACGACGGCGAAAGGTGTTATTGTGGTAACGATTTTTGAACAGCTCATTTCGAATGTTGCATTTATGTCCCAGTTGAGTACTATTGAGAGGACTACATTCATTAATTTTCAATTTTGATGGTAATAACAAAAAGTTGTTGAAGGAGATGGATAAAATCGACTTTGTGCCGCATATAACTACCGGATACCATGCCAAAAAGGTTTTGCATCACAAAATTCAGTAGTATTACGTATTATAAAAAAACGTGTTTTCAGTTTTTGGGAGCTTGTCTTGTTCAGATGGGTTATTGTTTAACAGTGATTCTTAGTTTTCGTAAATATATACACTACTCAAAACCATTAATATATGACTACTTTGTAATGATCGTGAACAAGAATAACTTTTATGATAAATAAAATGATGTGACTTTTGGAATTTACTCTTATTGGTAATGAAGGTCGGGCCAGAGTATATAAGAAAAGGAATAGATATTTTATTTCCTGCTGGTAACATCCAAGGGTACCATTTGGAGGTAGATCAATAATGTTGTGCACTCAATGATCGTAAAGACCATGTAGTCATCCGCAACGGATCCCTGACTGTCCAAAGGTATATTAATGAGGTGTTAGATGTTCAGATACGTCACCAAGCCGAAGCAGGAGGGCACAATTTCATTTTTATGCACGATGGGGCTTGTCCCCACACCGCAGTGATTATGCGTTAGTACCTACAAGCCCACAATATCGCCACTTTGGGGTGGCCCGCTTGCAGCCCGGACCTAAATGTCATCAAACACGTTTGGGATCAACTAGGAAGAAGCATACAGAGCCGTCAATATCAACCCACCGCTTTGAATGAAGTGAAAATCGCTCTTCAAGTGGGAGCATTTTCCTCAAGAAAGGCTCATAACAACCATGCCCCGGAGAATCCGAGCTGTAATTTCTCTCTGAGGAGGAATCACGAAATTCCGAGCCATTAATTGTAACATAAAAACAACTCGGACTTTCAGAATTGTACGACTATACTCTGACAAAAATTCTATTGAACCATCTAGAATATCAAAGGAAGTCGATGAGAAGGCAGAAAGTTGGTTCGTGACAAATCGACTCAAACTGAAGACAGACAAAACGCAACAGTTACAGATTTCAGCAAGCTCTGCCGCTACATCAAGTGAAAACAGTGTTAAACTATTTGGGTTAGTTGTCGATTGTACTCTCACTTGGATATGTCATATTGACCAATTGAGTAAAAAATTATCTAGAAGTCGTTTTTTATTGCGTCAGTTGAGAAATATAACCAGTTTCGTACACTTCCATTCTCACAGTAGCTATGGTGTTATACTCTGGGGGGACTCAACTGAGGCTGTAACATTTTTTTAATTGCAGAAAGAAGCTCTCAGAATAATTAGTAATATTGGTTTAGGGATCATTGTCTATCTCTGTTTTTGAAATTGAGAATAATGTCGTTACCCACATTATTTTTATATAACGTTCTCATAGAAATTCATAAAAAAACAACTTCATTAATGAATCTTCATACCTTCATGACTATGATACCTGAAATTGTGACAAATTCCGGACAAACCGCTATCGTTTGAGTAAATCACGAAAGAACACTGAATTTTAACCTCAACAACCATCTTCCCGGTAGTTTCAAGATTCTTATATTGTCAACATACATACTCAATTTTGTTAATATATTTTTGCATTTGTATGGAACGACGTTTCATTGTTTATTGTCACAAATATCAATTTCTCAATGTATTCACCTAACAATTTATTTGTTTGAATTCAATTGATTCATGCATTTGTTGGACACATTAAAAATGATTGTAAAAATGAATTGTTTTGATTGTTGCTTTTAGGTGAGACTCGAATTAAATTGATTGGTGATAATTTTTATTCGGCGCTGCGGTCGGACGGTATATTGTGTTACTATCACTAGACTATCATGTTGCCAGATTCAAAAATTCAGCTTCTGTAAGAATCCACTCGACGCTAGTGCCGAATTAAAATTATCTACTATCGTTTTAATTCATGTGACCATAATTATCAACAAACAATTTTATTCATGTTTCATAGAAATTGTAGTAAAATATTCGATAGTTACAAAAAAAGTATATATGACAAACATTTACTTCCAGAAATTTAAAACAATGAATCTATATTATAACTGTTGGCAGCTTTTCATCAAACAAATTAATTCATGTAACATTTTAAATCAAGTGTCATTTAAAATAGAACAAATTTTGCAAACAATCGTTATTAATGTGTCGAACAAATGCATGAATCAATTAAATTCAAACAAATAAATTGTTAGTTAAATAAATTGAGGAACGAATATTTGTGACAATGAAAAGTATAAAACGGCGTTCCATATATTCGTGTTTATCGTTTGTTTTTATAATATTTTGATTGTTGACAAATTATTTTCATGCTATTTTTGAATTGCTACAAACATTTTATTATGTAACGTGATGAAATGAATTATCTAGTCTTATCTTATCAATCTGGAAAAATAATGTGGTTTTCACTTTTACTGTCAAGAACAAATGGAATCATTGAAGAAACTGTTCCAAAGTTGTCCTTTACGGGTATAAAATGTTTAAAATATATTTTTCGTTAACCAGCTATCGCACCCCTACGAACGACAACCCTCAGAAGTCGAAATTTGTGCGAGCTTAGGACTAACGAGGTCTTACCTTTCAACATGTAATTCCTATAACACGGGTTAGACAATACATTATTTTTCTGAAACTCATCTTAGAAAATATATTGGACCTTTTAAAAAGTTCTGGAAACATCCTATTGGTGACCCTTACTTCGAAGGTATGTAAGAATATATCAGTTATTGTAGAGAAGAGAGAACGAACATAATTTCAAATGAAATAGACAAGGAATCTCTAATGCAAGTTCCTTATTTGTATATACACTTTCTCGCCTGGGCAAAATTCCGTATTAAAAAAACAACAACGTGCACAGAATAGCAGCTGGAAAATCCTCTCCCTTACACCAATTTAATCCACTCTCTTCGAGATTTTCGTTCTACATTTCAGCTTATTGGGTTGTATTTCTCCAACAATTACTATCATCAATTACAACACGTCGTTGCAAGATCTTTTTTTATGGCTCGACGAGGCGAGATGTTGGCTTTCTGGAGTCATCCAATTACTATTTGCCTAACTGATGGTTTTCTGCTTCGTTGTATTCTCACTTTCTTTGGTCAAATCTGTTCGGATGGAAATAATTTGATATCCCGATGATCGTCGTTGGTTTTGAGTTCACAGCACATTGAATGAAGGTTTTTTTTATTGAAAATGTTTCTCTGATAACATTTATTGGCGACGATTGTTGTCTGAAGGCATTCAATATCTATCAATACCCGAAGTGCATACATACTTTCAAGTCGAAATAGTTAGTAATTGCATTCTCAATATGCATATGATATATAAAAAAGAAAGAAAGAACATTTCATCAGATTTCACATTTCCATTTCATGATAGGCTAAACAATTGCTATATTTGTCTGCAAAACAAACACATTTTGCTAGCTGTTGATGCAAAAATGTAAGAAAGCAGAAAGAGCAAAAAATAAAAAGCTTTTAAACAGAGGAGTTGAAAGCTGTTGATGATGGAGAATTTAAAAAATACTAACTAGCCCAAAAAAATGTATTGAAACTATGCTGCTTGGATACTTTGGAGATCTCGCTGAAATATATGCCTCGAGTTCCTTATAATCCAAATATAGATAGCTCAAAAACCAAAGAAGGCTGAGGATTTGGAGTGTACT
>WOGN01008518.1:0-11261 GCA_015342105.1 Leptinotarsa texana
GTTTGATACATTGGCGCGTCCAAGTTGTTAAACAATACCCTATTTTTGAAGAATATAATGTGGCATACCTCTAGTCGTGTACCAGATATATTCAACTGCCAGCTTATACAAATCAAAAGATTTTTTTCAAAAACTACACCTCACGATTTGATCTCCACAAACTCTATTTGAAAAAATATAATCACATGTTTCGCTAGAATTGAGAGCTAACACAAGCTAGCGCTTGAGAAAGCTACTGCGCTAGCGAAACATGTTGTGATTATATTTTTTCAAATAAAGTTTGTGGAGATCAAATCGTGAAGTGTAGTTTTTGAAATTACTATGGATCTTCATCAAGTAACGGCCGAGTCAATCAGAAAATCAAAAGACATTTTTTAGCTATATATTCGCAACTTATATTACGTAAATACTTATTTGTGAATGCCACTATTTTCCCTATTCTGTAATTGAGTTTATCCTTTAGAATAGTGTTTGAAATAAATATATTATGAAATATTAGCACGATACTGTAAAGACTGAATAAGCAATTCCAATTGATTTTGTCAGTCATTGATCAAGTATAGCAAGCACTCTTTCCTCGTCGCCGCTTCATGTTAAAATAAACAAAAACAACGAATAGCACAGCCATCGAAAATAATAACGTGTTGCGGGCGGGCGCTATCAAATTATCATGTCTACAGATCCAACGGATCGATTAGGCCATCAGAGTTGTCATTCGGACCTTCGATAATTGCAGACCGGCGAGAAATTAAAGAAACTAAGACGGAGGGAGATCTATTGTGCCGACGCGACGGTGGATACTTGTCCGTACGTTATAGTGAGCGAAACCTACCTCAAATCGTGAATGGCCCATGGCTTTCAGCAATTTGTGCCAGATATATTTGGCCTTTATTTGTTTTATTTATTTTTTTTGTGGGTTAATCATAACTCACAAGTTTGAAAGACAAGTTTTCTCCAAATTATAGATTTTGTCTTATGAAGGAAAATGTATACTTCTATAAACATATATTTTATTAAAAATGTTCACGTTTCACGAGTTTTTTATTCAAATCAAGATTATACGAATTGGCATATTAAATATAAAATATAAACGATTATAACAGCAGGCAAGGTCTCTATAAAGATATGAAAAAAATTGAAGGTTAGACCACCAAAACAGTGCTTCACAGCGCTAAAACACTTTTTCCCAACAACAATAAAATCAAGAGCCATAAAAATAACATCTATCTAGAGGTCATTATTCTTGAATCATACGTGAATTTCAGGTCATAGTTATGCGTCATTCTCACAATTTCAATCACTGTCACTATCCTAATCAAACTGAAACAACGGAGTCAAATATTCAAATATTATTGCGAGTAATTATTAAAAACTTCGAATAAATGCTCTTACAGAAATCCACAGGTTTAATTGAATATTATGATTATGACAGTGACTAGATCTGCGCTGTACTGAGACAACTTGAATGTAAATCAAATAAAACTCACAAATACAGTGAACAGTGAAACATTTTTAATTCGAATCAAAACATTCTGAATGTCTAGGCACGATATATTTAAAGAAATAAATAAGAACTATTGTTGAAAAATACGAGTTTTGTTATTTACGTATTCTGTTTATATTTTCAAACCTAGTGTCTTTAATAATTGTTCTTTCAACATACAAATGAATATTTCACTTTTATTAATCATTGTATTGAAAGTATCCAATTTCCGAACTATTTACATGTCTATCAAATGTAGATTAACAGAGAATATCAATTGAAGAGAAGAGAATTGAAACTTCCTATCTTTTTACCACTTTTATTTGTAACTAACGTTACTGCAGTTTCTTCCTATAAGGACATTTTTAAACTTATACATTAAACTTTAAAAATTAATGTATAAGTTTAAATTTCAAAGTTTAATGTATAAGTTTGAGAATACCCTTATAAAATGAAACTGCGGTAACGTTAGTTACAAATATAAGTGGTGAAAAAGTAAAGAAAGTTTCAATTCTCTTTTCTTCATTATGATTCCATACCACGTAGTAACAGCTACATCCATCAATTTAATGTCAATTGACATTTGCCAAGAAAAATACACATGTTTTCAAAAAAGGCACATTCGGTTGTAATTTTGCAGCCAATTCCGTCAATTAAAAAAAATAAAATGTAGTTTCTCATAGCAAGAGACAAGAAAAATCTCGTGTCTCCAAAAAAATTATTATTTCGAAAAACTTGGATATTAAAATTATTTTTCTTTTTTACTAGTAAAGCGCTCTCAAACTCTGATTTCGTTGTGTGGCCAGTTGAATTAACTTATCACACATCACTGCATTTTTTTTATATTCAACAATTTCATCTGTCTCGTTAACCGCTCAAGGGCCTTGACGAAGCGAGGCCTTCAACGTCATTTGTGAGCCATTGTCCCAGACGTCTTCGTCATCGCATTGATAAATTTGACAGCTGCAGCTTTCGCGGATTCCGCTTGTTCTTCGTTGTGTCAGTAATGCTAACTCTGTGGGTGTTTTGTTGGCTCTTTTAATTTCAGATTACTCCATAAAGAAAACGCCGAATTGAAACAACAAGTCACCTGGGATCTGAGGCGGTGTGACTCTCGAAGGTGACGAGGCGGAATTATACAACTTTTTTGGCTACAAGCCGTAACGACGAAATTGGCATTAGGGGAGAATGGTCTATATTCGCAGATGAGAGTACTATGTTATTCTTGGCTTTCTACCAATGTACAGTGCGGTCCATATGTATGGAATAAATTAATTTTTAGCGTTATTATGTACTATGTGAAAAAAACCTGAAACATGTCGATTTTTATTCTTAAATTGACAATTTACAGTATGAAAATATCCCACTCCAGCACCCCTTCTGAATTATAAGCACCCCCTCGAAAAATTTTAAATAGCAAAGGGAGTCGTGTGGCACCTTGTTGGAAAGGGATTTTAGTCCTCTATTCAACAATATGAAGTTTTTTAAGTTTGTTGTAATCCATACATATGGACCGCACTGTATATTCAGGTTGTTTTTTAGCCGATCCTACTATTGCTTATTTGTAGACTCAATAAAATATTTTCTTTGATTGCGGCTATGCAAGGATTGTTTTATAGATATTCACTAAAATGTTAATATGGTCGGGCGGTAGCCGGTCGGTTCGACGTGGGTGCTTTGTTCACTCAGTCAATCGGCCGATGTGTGAGTTGATGGTTCAAGCCCCAGGCTGAACGCTCGATTTTCACTTGCTATCGTCCAACTCGTGTTAGGAATCACACGTTAAAAGGTAAGACCCCGTTAGTTCTTAGCTCGCACAAGTTTCGACTTCCAAGGGTTGTCGTTCGTAGGGGTGCGATAGCTGGTTGACGGAAAAAACATATTTTAAACATACATAAAAATAAGACAGGAACTTTTTAAGCTATTATTTGGTATGAAATGATTTTTAATACAACCTTTCATTCGTTCAAATGCATCAACCTTTTTTCTTTTTTCTCTACGAACATCTACTTCTTGTTCATCAACTTTAGTAGCTACTAATGTTAATCTCCTTGTGTTTATTAGAATATCACATTTTATTGGATATGAATTTTTTCATCGACGTTTTTCAAAATGAAAACCCTCAGAAATCAATGTTACTTGAAACAGTCGAATATCTGTTGATAAATGATATTGAAACTCTTTTACAAAAACATGAAGAAATGTGTAAATATTCACATCTACCCGCGAATTTTCGAAAGATATTAGGATTTAATGTGTATCTTCGAGTTCTCGATATGAAGCATATTGACTCTTTTAAGACACCTTCAAAAATACATGCATTATTGAATTTGCAATGATAGTGGTTACTAAAATTGATGAAAAACTGGATATAAACAAAAATATTTTTATTGTCCCTCAAATTGACTTATCATTTCCGAGACAAAAAGAGGTACTGGTATCATCTAGGAAACGGAATAATGAACCTTTCTTCACTGAATACATTTTCAAATAAGATAAGTACAAGTATTTATGAAAAGAACAGAAATTTTCGATGTTGAAAATCATTGAGAGCCGGAAAGACTAGGGAAAAAAGATATTTCATTACAATAGATAGACAGGCTCTCCTCATTGAATTCTTTTTCATAAAGCTCATAAAAAAAATCTAAGAGAGAAAGGTTAAGTGAGTCAATTAATAGAACAGTTATTTCATATGCTCTTCCGACAATCTCCCTTCAAAATTGAGTAGGTAAATATCATCCTTTGTTTATTTTAAAACATTTTTGAATATACTGTTGATGCACTGTTTGGAACCTCTTGTGTAGTAATGAATATTACTGGAGTTTTTTCTCAACACCAAACCGTTATTTTAACTCTTGGTGATCGAAATACGTGTCGAGGTGTTAAAATAACGGTTTGATGTTGGGAAAAAACTCCAATAATATTCATTTCCGTTTCGTGAATATTAGAACTCTTGAGTTTCTTACTAGTGGCCACCAGTTTCCTCTGAACCCTCTGTGACAGTGAGGAATATACTCTTAACTGGCCAATTCGCTCGCAGATCAAAGATCTTCAAGAAGGTGGATCCAATGACCAACGGACCATTACTCAACAACATTCATGTTCTTCTTACAATCTCCCACTGAATTCACATTCCTTCATTTCATATTTTACTATGTAAAAATAAACCAATAAAATCATCTGTGACTTCTTTTTTCATTTTTTATCTTCAACTATTGAACGTTGTTGATATACTTTCAAACAAAAATTTTGATAAAAACATATCTAGAAAATTGGTGTACCTTTCTATAGATAAAAGGATTATTGGTCCCTACTTTTTTAAGACATCTCTAACAGGACAGTTATATTTCGATATTTGTGCTTTATGTGCTTTATTTATTTTCAATAGAGGAATCTGGCTGTACGGTATAGTGTAGTTTTTTGTAAAAGTTGGTTAGTAATATTTTGATCTGAGCTCATTATATTGCATTTTCAAAAAAATCACAGTTACATTTGGAACCTCCGGAGAAGAATGAATCTGAAGCGAGTACTGACCAGAACCGCAAAAGGCTTTCAGGTTTATGCTAGAAGTTTTGTCTAATTTAAAATAAATAACTTTTGATTTTTTTTCGAAAATTGGTTGATTTTGCGGATGGGGAGAAAAATTTTTCCATCAGGTTTTGTTACTCATGGTCTATTATTAGAGAAAGGTTTTGCCAAAAAAAATGTTGTCACAAAGATTCTGACACAATTTTGTGAGAAATTACACCTGAGTTATTGCCACCTCCAAAGACACCTTCAACACGAAATCCGGATTCCTCGCCTGTAGTCACGTCTTACTCATAAATGGCGGACCTCTGTTGTTCGTACCGTTTTATCACATAATAAAGGTATTTTTATTGAATGGACTTCGTGATATATTGACTGACACGCCATTTTCTGGGAACGATCCGGCATCTAACAATGGAACTTTTGCTATTATTCAATAGAAATTGTTGACATTAGCTTTTCATCGTACTCCTGAATTGAACAACAACGATAAAATGTTTGTGGAATGAAACAAGCCGATAACGGAATACCCCTAAAACTTCATAGTGATTATCGTTATCATCGTTTTTGTTTCGAATTCGTGACTTTTTAGCATAGTTTTACAATGTTATTTTTCGGAAAGTACATAAGAATCGCACTGAATTCAAATGAAATTCAAATTTCAAATTATATGCCATCAGAACCATCACGATTTGATTACTCTTCTGGATTGGTTTCGAATTATTTATACAGTGAAATGTCTTAAATTTATAAATTTCGAATTTCTTAGCAAACACGCAATCATTAATTCTTCGCTTTCATTGATAGGTACAACTGGAACTGCAAGACTCTTGTCCACGCGGGGATCATTAACCATCTTATTATGACGTTAACTCGGTTTGAGGAACCCGCCTTGAGAAAAATGTTGGGTTCTGGTGTTTGGGAGCGGTATTTGTTTTGGATTTCTTCGAGCTTATGATCTATGCGATATATCATTCGATATTTTTCAATATAATATTTAGGGTCAAAACAATTAGGTAATGTTTGTTTGAAGGTGATTGAAAATGTTTTATGGTGAGTCTCATTAGTTCGGACTTCCATTGTCTAGTATGATATAAGATGATTTGAAATCCCTGAAAGAATCAATATAATAATTAAAAAGAATAGCTGAAAATAACAATTATATTAAAACCTTAACTTAAATTACAATAAAATAAAAAATAATCAAAACTTTTTTTTATTTAATTGTAATTTCACTTCGGTTTTTTTTTGTTATCGTACTGGTATTCATAATAGTTTGTAACGTTTACGTGTATGACATCTGTTTCAATTCAAAGTGTACAAACTGACTAAGAACAAGTGATTTTCACCATATCGATTAGGAAGTAGAATTCCAAAAGCGAATCTCTTTTAAATATAATCCATTTTTTAGCCATTTTAGCGTCTCTCAGGAATGTTTACACAGCCCAGTCTATATTGAATAATGACACTCCGATATATTTATTCATACACTGTAGTGAAACATATTTTTTCAGATATATTTTTTAATCATCTCGGATACTTGTGGAATATCATTGAAATGTAAATTAACTTCTACTTTTATCATAGAACATGAAAGTCGAAGTAAGATGTTACCTAACACCCCTAGGACCGTCACGTCATAGAGTAATTTTATTTTCTGGAGGTACATAGTCAATCAAGCTGAGCGTTTTATGCAACGCTGTCGAAACATGGCGTAATATCATGAATAATTTCAAAGTAATCGTATTTTTTGCTATTTGCTACACGCGAACTAAATTGTATGATCCAGCCGTGTTCAGAAGCTATTGTTTTTTTTATGGCCAGATTATATTTCACGTCAAAGTTAACAATAGTTGTTGATGTACTAATATTGATTGCTTGGGTATATAATCTTATCATGTTCGCATCATTCATATGATTATTTTTTTCACCTTTTCACTAATTTATATACACTAATATACAGGGTGTTAGTGAATAAGTACGGCAAACTTCAGGGGGTGTTTCTGCATGAAAAAATTATGACAGTTGTATGTGACATTCACAAAAAGGCAAGATAGATTGTTCAAAAATCAACCGAGGAATTCAAGAAATATTTTTAGTTTGGAATATCTCAGTGGCGACCAACTTTTTTCTTCAGAAACATTGAGATCATTACCCATATGTGCGCCAATGATAAACATAAACTTGTTGATGGCATGTCAACGAATTTGCAATAAGTACCTACTTCTTAACATCCACCAAATTTAATTTGCATATTTCTACCGGTTTCAAAACGATATCTAAGTAGTCAGTTTTTAGACAAACTTCAACACTTCATATCTTGAAAAACGAAGCATTTGCGGACAAAGTTATATGGCAACCTGTCATTATTTTTTCATGCAGAATCACTTCCTGAATTTTGTCCCCTCGACTAACACCCTGTATTTATTATTGCAACATTAGTAAGCTGAAGCCAATTTTTTCAGCAAACCTCTTACAAAACCAAAAAATCAGTTTTATCTAATTATGCTTAGAGGAAATGGAAACATTTGATTGATCCCTTTTTTTGAATGCTTGAACTGACTGTATGTATTATTCCCGATGGACACTATGAAGAAAAGTGTTTTTATGATCTCAATGTCCTTACAAATCTTTGAAATAAAACTTTACATGAATTATTGTTCCACGTGGGCAAGATTCGGTTGCCATGCAAAGTTGTTTTAATGCCTTTAAACCTGAACTTGAATTTTTAAGTACATCAACACATTATTTAAAGAAGAGAACATATTATGATGAATTGAAATCAACTCCCTAAACGTTAAGTACATCTATAAAACTGAAAATAATGAAAGGCGTATTTCCACATATAGTTACTGGCTGATAGACTTTAAAACCATTGTATCGAAATCGTGTTGGTAAATAAATATCAAATTAAAAAGTAATTTTTTTATTTGAAAGTGGTTGACAATGTTTCTTGGTAATGTTACAAGTTTGGACTTTAATTACCTTAAAAGATGTTATCATATTTGAAATTCATGCAGGAACAAATTAAATGAAAAAATCTCTAGTTAAAACTATTAAAAATACAAAAATATCACCGCACTGAAATATTCAAACAAGAAATAAAAAATGGTAACATTTTGTGAACTACTGTTATCAAATTAGCCAGCTGCAATTTCATCATTAGGAAGGGCCTAATCCTAATACAATGTAAAATATAAATGGAATATTATATATCATACTGATTTTAAAATCTTCCCGCTTGACCGACAGTTTTTTTTTAATTTTCCACCCTAATGGGGATTTGACGGGCAAGACTCAAAAGGTATCAAATTCATTCATTTGTTAAAATACTTGATGCACAAAAAAATCGGAAGTCACATTTTGTGGGTGTTTTAGGTCAGTAAAAAATCAATAAATTACTTCTCAAATGAACGAGAAATAATACTAATAGACAGACATCCATATTTCTCATAGAACCTTTTTGGAAGCTCTTTGAATTACTTGGTAAGTAAAGTATTATTTTTCCTGGATAAAAATTCACTCGGTTACAAAAATCCTTCATTTGTTTTTATCGAGAAATTATACAAACTATCAAGCAAACTTATTGCCCCAAACCATGTTCAAATTAAACACAGGGTTCATATTGGATTTCGACGACAACTGTTAATGTCTGTGAATAATCTTGAAAAACTAGGAATAGCCTATGTAAGAATATAATTCCATTAATATTCATCCTTTAATAATAGCATTTCTTAAAATTCAATTATGGTTATCTCCTTACCATGCAACACTTTGGCTGGTTATTGATATATGTGTTAGATGTAAAGTAGAAGTATTGTGTAAACTGTTGAGAAAAATTGCAAAAAAAAACATTTGTATTGATTGTCTGTCTATAGGGTAGAAATCTTTTTAAATTACATAACTTACTTCATTTATAAAGTTCAACATCAAAAACTAAACCAAATGTTGTAAACGCTATTTCTTCTTTGAAGTCGACCACTCTCCAATCCATACTTCTTTCTGACTGGACGCCAATGTTCCCATACAACTTAACAATTTTTTGATGGCTCGGCGCCTAGCCATAGGTGGGTACAATAAAAAAGCCGCACGAGCCATATGGCTATGAAATATTATCTCTACCAAGTCCGCGCTTTCTATCGAATACCTTCGACCGATCACCAACATACTATCCCGGCATTATAACCTGAACCCCCGCTATTGTATCCTGCCATTGTTGTCCGAATAACCATCGGTCATCTAGTCACCCGGGACTCATTTTCGAGGGGAGCAATAGAAGGTACCAAGGCTGATAAAAAGAATAGCCCCTTTCCAGATTAAGGGATGAATCGCGTTATAGATCGAATTTAGAGGGTGTAGATGTTTATTGCGGACTCACTCCATTGTAATGCTTATTTATTGGCAGTTCTTCTGTCTTGCCAAATGATGGATAGTTCAATTATACCGAAATCATTATGTCACTTATTTTGTTGAAAGATGTGGGAGAAGAGAGTACAGCCGTAAAATTCTGGGTCCATCTAATTTCTCGTTACCTTTATCGGAATCGAGTTAGACAATAACTTGTACACATTTAATTTAAGCATGAATATAAAAGATACGATGACAAATTATTCTACCTTAGTATGAGGATTGAAGGTCGGTTATCAGCGAATTGCTAATTCAATTGCATCTTTTTAAATAACATTTTATTGTGAATATTTCAACTAAGCAGTTCACAAAACCGTACCATGTCGTCAACTATTCAGGCGTGTTCAATACTAATCTAATTCTACCAATAACTTCCAACCAATATTAAGTTTTCAGAAAGTAATTTTCAAAAAGTTATACTATTCAAATTGTTACGAGATAAATATTATTGTCTTCATTAATCGTTTGTTCAAAGAATGAATTGGACGTATCTTGCAGAACAAATAATATTTTAAACAATAAAGACAAAATTTCAGGGTCGAATATGTTAGGAATATATAGGTTGACTTTTCGCAAGATTTATATTGGTCAAACGGGAACAACTTTCACCAAAAGAATAAAAAATGATGAAAGTAGTTTTTTGAATGATGAGAGCAATTCAATAGTTATGAGTCATCTTTTGATAGATGGTAATCAGTTCAATGTTCAATCATGACAACGAAGTATTTGCATTCTTTCGAAGTCCTTAGAAATCAATCGATACAAGAATTTGGAACATTTGCTCAATGAATAAATGGAATTGAATTATTTTCTTGCTGACTTTCATTTGATAAATATTTGTATCAGATAGTGTATTAGGATTAAGAATAACTCATCTTGAAATGTGCCTTTTTCAATGAATCAAATCTCTTTTTCCACATAGAATACATAGCGAAGTGGAAAATCTTTTGGTAAATGTATTTCCTCGACCAATGAAAATATTCGGTTAATGTCGTTCAAATCAAAGTTCAGAAATTTTATTCAACAATACTATTGAGATTGACTATTTTCAGTTTGTGTTTTTAAATATTAATATGTCACTGATTTTCTTCGATTTAAAATTATCCACTGAAATAATAAGGAGTATTAGATTTGAAAATTGCGAAATTTTACTTACAATTTCTTTATTTGTCCTTTTCAGGCCAGGGCTCTAAAAGTGTTTTTATAAGTAAAAAAAATACCTAAACAACAATCGAAAACATTAGGGGTTATTCCAAATGAAATAATAATAATTATATGTTTATTTGCCAGCAATAGAAAGAGTTTCCAATACATCACATGCAATTTCAGATAGAATACAAAAAAACGAAAATAATCAATTGAATGGAATGTCCTAGATATGGGTATTAAACATCGAGAGAACCCAATAAAACCCTAAGGTTGTGCATGGGAATTCTTTACTTAGTGTGTTACCAAATAATCTTCAGTATTTCAGTGTGAGTATTTATAATATTCTGGACCTGAGAGAACGTGAATGATAATGAGAGGAGAATCGAAAATTCAGTTTATTTCTATAGCCATGAAAGTAGTGAAATTTGTATAAGATGTTTGTTATTTTTTGGGAAAGAAAGTTTTAGGCTTTCTACTACTCCATCTTGATACAAAAAAAAGGATGTTTGTTATCAATTATATTTAATATGAAAATTTTTTGCCAAAAAAATTATCCTATCAAATTTGTCTATTTCTAGTCATGTGTGTCGAAATAATCAATGAAACCATCATTACACTGATAACTACCCATGGATAGTTTTCACGGGTAGTTATCACTTATGTCATGACATTGCTAAGCAACCAACACAATAAA
>WOGN01008519.1:0-11259 GCA_015342105.1 Leptinotarsa texana
CCTGATTGGGGAAGGACCCCCTTGTACAACTCCTAGGCAATAAACCTAGTATCTAAGTATTCTGGTGTTTCCCTCATGGTATTTCCCTCATAAGGCTTCCCCTGAATCATCTCCTAAACGGAAGTTGTAACAAATTTGGACAACCCGTATTAGCCAGCGGGCACCCCGTGAAAGCCAGTGAGATTTTTATAAAAGTGTTACAACTTAATGTTAACTAGACTCCGACGCAAAAAATAACTGCAGTTCGAAAACGGTTCACCAACTGCAAGTGAAAACGAAGAATCCGACGAAGAATTTCAGAACTCAGAAGAAGAAACCAAGATGCCAATAGAAGAAGTTTTCACTTCGGTTACACTGAAAACGTTCACAGGCGAACCAAATGAAAACGTGGAAGATTTTTTCAAAAACTTCAACAGAACTGCAAAGGCGAATCATTGGTCAGACGAAACAAAATTTTTGCAAGTTCTATAATCTTGAAGGAGCTGCTCTAGACATTTATGAAACAATTGATAGTGAATTTACCACTTTTGAAGACGTAAAAACAAAATTAAAAGCCGCTTTTAAAAGTTCTATAAAAGGAGAACAGTGTTATTTCCCACTACTAAACCGGAAACAAGGACAGTACGAGGACATTTGGACAATTTTTACACGACACATTTTGAAATTGTGTTTTTCGGTAAACCCTCAGTTGGACGAAAGTGAGAAAATTGAATTTGTTTTACGAGGACTCAAATCGAACCTGTTAGAAAAAGTGAAACTGATGAAAACTGATTCCATGAAGGCTCTCCGAGAGAATTTACAAAAGGTATAAACAAACTTCATGCTAGAGAGAAGAGAAGAGGGCCCTTCGTCTACTACAACCCGGCCATCCACTTTCAGAGATACATCTCAGAGAGGCGTCATTCAACTATCGAAGGACGGCAGAAGAAGACCTTGACGACCTGCGGAGGCGTATCCAACAGCTAGAGCATCCATCAAACAGGTTGGTTCAAAAATCCTTCAATAAATTTCGTGATAGGTGTTCCTGACATAATCAAAATGTTAAAGTGAAAAATAAAGGCCGTACACCCGACGGCGAAATTATATGCTTTGTATGTCCTAAAAGTAGGGCATTATTCAAAAAACGGAACACCCCGCCGCTAAATTTTATTAGCCCAAAAAATGTATAAAACCTGTTATTTTTGTAACAAAATTGGTCACAAAAAACAATCTTGCAGATATAGAAAGAGAAATTTGAAAACTTTATCTATTCTTTCTAATGAAAATAACATTTCGAGTACAATAGAAATTGAAGGTAAAATTGGAAAAAACAAAATTCATTGTCTGATCGACACAGGATCTGGAGTTAGTGTTCTAGATTGAAAATTTTTGTCAAAAAATACTGAAATTTCAAAAGTTCTGAATGTTAAAATAAAGTCTGCAAGTGGAAATTTTCTGTGGATAATAGGAAAAAGCATATTATATTTCGATATTGGCGATATATCAATGACACATGAATTATTTATAGCAAAAAACTTTAATGGTAAATGTATCTTAGGAAATGATTTCAACAGGAAGTATGAGACAGATATAAATTTTCTAACCAAGTCTATAGCGATGAAAGTGTAAAACACTGTTTATTTTTTCAAATTTCTTTCTGATGAAAACATTCCTATCGATAATGAAAGTCCTAGCGATGACAAGGTACATTGTGTTGGCAAAGTTTCTTTATTCCCTTTAAGTTCAGTACAAATAAAAATCCGTTTTCATGCCAAAAATACAAATACACTCCATTTTGTGTACTGAGATGACTTTTTCAGAAATAGAGGACTATCTTTAGTCACTTATGGTTTAGAGGAAAATTTCATTCGTATTACAAACAACAAGAATGTAAAGATAATTATTTTTGAGGGTACATGTTTGGTAAAAACCAAAGAATGGATTTATTCGGGATTCACGTCAGGGACGGAGATAAATTCCATTGCAAATGTGAAGCTTCATGAGCATAATTATTTTCCTGGCTTCATACAGAGAATTTTTGGGATTCTGTGGTTCTTGATCATGATAATGAGATCCTTCATATAGATGTTTTTGAATAAGGTTTGAAGTTGAATGAAAATCCAAAATCTGATGAGAGAGAAAATGGTCCTTGAACTGCTAAATGAATATTCCGATATTTTTGCGAGCTAGGCAAAACAAATGTTTGTGAACTCAGGAGATGCCACTCCAATTCATCAGCCTCCTTATCGCGTCTCACCAAAAGAAAGAGAAATAATCAATACTCAAATCGAAGAGATGTTGAACGCAAAATAATAAGAAAGTCCTATAGTCCTTGAGCTTCACCTGTGGTATTAGTGCGTAAAAGTGATGGGTCTTGGCGATTATGTGTGGACTATAGAAAAATAAATGAAGTCATAAAAAAGATTGTTATCCTTTGCAGGTAATAGATGACCTTTTGGCTGCGTTAAGTGGCTCTAACTTTTTTACGTCACTTGATTCATTTTCGGATTACTAGCAAATCAGTATAGCCGAAAGAGACAAACACAAAACGGCATTCATAGTGGCATCTCAAACAAAGATTGGCATCTCAACAATTCCACCTTTGTTTCAGGGGTGTATGGATCAGGTTCTATCAGGATTGAAATACAACACGTATATAGTTTATTTGGATGATGAACTGGTGAAAGGAGAAAATGTTGAAGACCATTTAATAAAATTACGTAAAGTATTTGATCGATTCAAAAAGGAAAAGTTGAAATTCAAACCTACTGAATTTTCTTTTGGGTTCCAACAAATAAAAATTTTAGGTTACATGACTAGTAATGTTGGTCTGTCACCTGACCCTGACAAAATTGCTGCAATTGAAAATTTTTCAATACCTAAAACTGTAAAACAAGTACAATCTTTCGTTGGATTCGCCAACTATTATAGAAAATTTATTGCTAATTTTGAGGATATTGCAAGGCCTCTTACTGTGTTGACCAGAAAAAACTCAAAGTTTCTTTGGTCCAAGGTTGCACAGAAAGCCTTCGAAGAGTTGAAATTGAAACTCGTTAACTATCCAGTTCTGCATCAATTCATAAATGATCTAGATATCGAGAATCACACTGACGCGAGTAATTACGCTAAAGGCGCAATAATTTTACAACTAGATGGGTCCGGAGAAGCCCATCCGGTATCGTATGTGTCCCGACGCCTGTCAGCGCCGGAATTCAAGTATCATACCACCGAAAAAGAGTTAGCTGCTCTTGTGTATGAAGTAACTTACTTCAGACAATACCTCTGTAGAAGAAAATTTCGAATAGTCGTTGACCATCAAGCTCTGTGTTATTTACATAAGAACAAGGTTGCCTCAGGAAGGCTAGCTAGGTGGGCTATACGGCTGCAAGATTATGATTACGAAATTGTACATAAAAGTGGGAAAAAGCATTTTGATGCAGATTGTTTGTCACGAAATCCTGTTTCAGACCCCACAGAAAACGATATCGATGCATTTACAAAACATCGTACAATTACAAAAAGAGGATGATGACCTGAACGAACTCATTAATGCAATCATAAATCCTGAGCAAACAAATGATAAAATAGTTAAATAGTCGCGAAGTTTCCTAATAGAAAATGGCATATTCTATAAAAAGCATTTCGGACCAACTGGATCAACAAAACTATTAGTGATTCCGAAAAAATTGAAAGAGGAAATTTTATTAAATTTTCATGATGACCCGTTAAGCGGAAGTCATTTGGGGTTCGCAAAAACTTTTGGAAAAATAAAAAATCGATATTTCTGGCCAAACATGTATAAAGAAGTCGAAGAATACGTAAAAACATGTATTCATTGTCAGCACAAAAAAATATCTGCCTAAAGCCTATTGCAACCCATAATATTAGGTCAACCCTTTCAAAAAATAGGAATTGATATTTTAGGTCCACTTCTCAAATCAGATTTGGGCAATACATGCATAATTACGGCTCTTTGTTATTCAACAAAATGGGCCAAAAAAATGTGGCAGAGTTTTTACTCGAAAGCAAACTTTGTAGATACGGATTTCCTGAGCAAATTATAAGTGATAGAGGAAAATGTTTGACTTCAAATCTAGTCACAGAGTTATTGAAAGGAATAGGCAGCTACCCCACGTTTACAACAGCCTACCACCCTAAAACAAATGGTCTGGTGGAGCATTTCAATGGCACAGTTGCCACCATGATTTCAATATACGTTTCTACCATTCAAAAGGACTGGTATACCCTTAGTTACCTTTGGTTATAATATTTCGCCCCAAGAAACAACGAAACATTCTCCATTTTTACTAGTTTATGGCCGCGATGCTCGAGTACCTACCGTTAGCCTTGGGTACAAATGTTAACGACAATTCGAAAGTAAATGAAATGTTAAATCGAATTCAGAAAACTCGGGAAGATATAAGACGACAAATAGCGGATGAACAACAAAGACAAAAATCCAGATATGATAAGAATCGACATGTCAATTATTGTGTAGGCGATAAAGTTTTAGTGTATACGCCGATTCGAAAAGTCGGCAAGTCAGAAAAATTACTCCATCGATGGTTCCAACCGTATAAAATAACAGAAAAAATAAATGAGTTCAACTATAAGATTGAAATAAAGAAGGGTAAGAATTTAAAACAAGACACCGTGCACGTTGAAAGAATGAAGCCGTTAAAGGAACGCGCTGCATAAGCATAACTCGAGTTCATCGTACCAGTTCATCGCGCTACTTTCTAGTAATGTATTCGCATTGCATAATTATTGTTTGAAAAATAAAGTTCATCAAATCAAAAAACTATTCAGACTTCTCTAGCGATCTTGCAAAGTTAATCGATCAAATCAATACCAACTTTATTGCGGATAGAAAAAAAATGAACAATTCAATAAGAAGATTTTTACTGCTGAATTTATTCGTAATACGGGTATACTCCGGAGTTCATTGAGCCAAGTTGCCGAATCTCTTGGTTTATGAGTCGTCCGTCCCACTGGTTCATAAGGCACAATTTCCAACAACGGACAATTGGGGAATGAGATGAATACCTGATATGGGAAGTTGTATAAAAAATGTGGACGCCAATTGCCAGCGTTCAAAGTTCCTCCACTTCTTGAACGGGCTGTTCTCACAACATCTAAAAATTATACAACGAATCATGGTACAAGGATCTACTAAGGAATCGGATAGAATCCACATCCGTAAGTCTAGAGCAATAGAATTTTTGGGCGAGGCTTTAAATTGGTGTCGTGCAGTGTTGACAAAACACGTTAAAGAACCGTTTTTCGCCGACGAACAAAAAATTAGGCACATCACATATAATTTGAATATAGCTGTTGATGAAAATCATGCGGAATTGTTAAATATAGTTAATTCAATAAGAAATTTCTGTTCTGACATAGCTTTGGTCGTATCCCACACAAATTCTTATGCTCACAAAATAGCTAAGAAGATTTTGCGATGGATACGAATTTCCTTCGACAATATTCAATCAATCATGCTTTACAAAATTTAGAAATACTACAAATGTTCAATAAGTACGGAGTAATTAGTCAATGCCGTGACCATGAAATTCCCGTAGAAGTAATAGACTTAAAAACGTTCCAAAAAGATTTATTTAGAATTGAAGAGTCATTGAAAAAACAAGGATATGAACTTGTAATAAAACCAGAAGATGTAACAGGATATCTACGGCTAAGTATTGCCGCTTGTGTGGCAAGAAGCGACGCTATTGTCATCTCGTTGAAATTACCGGTAAAGCAGATAAAACGTAACTGGGAAATATTTCGTCTCACATTCACGCCTTTTGATTGGAATGATGAAACATGTATTTTTAACGATAACGATATTTTGATAGCAAAAGACAAGGAGGAAATGAAAATAATTGCTGGAACTGCTGTGAAAGCATGCTTAGAAAATAACAACCTTTGTTTTTTATCTAGAGCTAGTGACACCAGTGTGAAAAATCCTACGTGCTTTTTCAGGCTGGCTCGCGGAGCTCAGTTTCAGATTTGATAGATGTATGCAAACTCACTTGTTTTTTAGACAATGGTACTCTAGTGAATCAAATAGGACCTGAAAAATCATTATAACGCATGCCCCAGCCGATTTAGTGTTGAAGTGTCCAAATCAAACAAAAACATAGAAAGTAACCAAGCTGATAATTCAGGCTCTCTTGAAATTAATATACCATGTGATTGTTCTTTAGTTTCTTGACAAAAAATAATAATTTCAGGAGTTTTCCCTTGTGATACAAGAGGAATAAGTGACTATAATTTCAAGCATGTTTTATCTGCTATGTGGTCCAAATTCGATTCATTCAAATTAGATTCCATGACTACATATACTCATTTGAATTTTGAAAACTTTTCAGAATGTCTGAATTAGAATTGGACTAAGAAAATTCCAAAATTTGTACATCATTTCAAAAAACAAAGATATCCTAGTGTTGAAGAAAGTCAGTCATTATTCATGGATTTCCACTACTTCCACACAGTAGGATGGAAAATTGTAAGCTTTATTGACTGGGTTACAACTATTTCAATTATAGTGATAATAATAAAAAATCCTTACTTGTTAGGATTTGGCACGATTCCCACAGTATCAGCGACAGATTGGAACATAATGTTAAATGATATTAGTGGCATATTCGTTTTGTTAGTCCTGGTAGTCTTTACTAGTTGGAGTGCGTATTATTGTTTGGCAAAACTAAGAGCAAAGACAGAGAACTTAAAATCGCGTGAATTGTCATCGCTAGAAAGGGGAAAAGAGGAAGTTATAAAAATGCAGAAAAAAGAAAGTAGTGCTGAAAGAAAAAGTAAACAAAAGCTGTCGACATAAAACACTAATTCGATGTTAATTCATACTATACTATAGGATATAAGAAAATAGGATAAGAAATAGTGATATAGATTTTTTTTTCCTTGCACAAAAAAAATATTTTATAATGAATAAAATAAGATTGTAAGATGGATACCTGAAAACCTAGTTTCATGTCTAAGATTTTGTGTTCTGCGTAATTTTTCTTAGGTTGCAGGATCAGTTACCAAGGAAACCACAGACTCCGGACGCTGGATACAAGTCGTCAATCTAATCCGGACATCGGGGTCGATGTCTCAGTTGCAAAAAGGAGGGCAACTCCTAGGCAATAAACCTAATATCTAAGTATTCTGGTGTTTTCCTTATGGTATTTCCCTCATAAGGCTACCCCTGAGTCACCCCTCAAAACGAAGTTGTAACAATATTCTCCCAATAAATTCTGATAGATGCAGTCAGTAGCAAATTTACCAATGTTGCATAGACATGTTCAATACTAAAATATCTATCGTGAGTTCGTCAAAATTAGTTAAAAAATCTTAAACGAATATCTATAATGAAGATGATGATAAAAAAACATAAATAACAATGAATCTTATTTGTTATATCGCGGAATGGAAAATTATTTTTCACTGAACGTTCCAATTAAAAAACAACACGTTGTCCGACTCTGAATTTCAAAGTATTTGAAGCTGTGTAATCAACATTGTCTCTTACTGAGAGTACATATGAGCTACAGTTAGCATTCTTACTGAGATTATTATTTGGTCAAATTCCAAACATGCTGTGCAATCATCTTTGTGGATGAATCATAATTTTAAAATGAAAATCCCTAATGACAATGTAATCATTATTAGATTACATTATCAAACTAAGGAAACTATATTTATTTTTCAAGGACAAAACACAAGCACTACAAGAAAATCCTTAAGGTGTTCTAAGAGCGGTGCCTGTACTAAAGTAGCGATCCTCGTAGGATTTGAATCGCTGGAGATTAAATTCATCCGGAAAAACGTTCTCTTTCAAGATGAAAGAATTCTCAAACAGTGAAGTTCAAGGTGTAATGAGTAGAATTCAAAACGAAGAGCAGTCACAGTCCGTCACGTATTTACAATATGTACCGCTCTTGGTGGAATCAAATGTGTTAAATCACTTGAACACCTCCCGTGAAAGTATCTATAAAAGAGTAAAAAATCTGCAACCTTTCTTCGATGTTACAGACTGTCAAGGTTGTAAGTGATATTCGAGACTCCAATCAGGCGGAGAGCTTTTTCTGGATGAAATCCAGTAGCTTCTGGGTATGCTTAGGGGCTGAGCTTCATACATGAGAACAATACTCCAAGGAAGATCTGATCTGGGCTTTATAAAGCAACAAAAGTTGCTGAGGTGTGTACAGATTTTTGGTACGTAACAGTATTTCAAGCAGCCTTTGCAATTCCTGTGAAATGATTGTGACAAGACAAATTGGTATTCATTTTAACCCCCAATAAATTTATCGAAGCAGAAAGCGACATCATCATATTCTGTTCGGAGACATGTACCTTCTTCGAGTAAACCAATGCCTGGGTTTTCGTAGCATTAAATTGAACCTGATTACTTTCACCCCAAATCAAAATCACCTCTAGATCCTCATTAAGATATGCAACTTCCTGCTTCCAGTGACGATGTGCATCCACAGTCGATGTCGTCAGCAAAGTAATATATTGTATTCTGGTTTTTTTAAAGGGTCGTTGATATACAATAAAAAAAGGGTTGGTGACAATATAGATCCCTGGGGAACACCAGCGTTGATGGAAAATGTAAGCGAGGGATAACCATCGACGGCCACTTGCAGGGAATGTTCTTTCAGGAAGCTGGAGAGTCATACACAAAAATGATCCGACAAGCCATGCCATCGAAGTTTGACAAGCAAACCCTCATGTCACACACGGTTAAAGGCCTTAGAAGTACCAAGCGCAACAATACGGTAGAAGATCAGCTCTTGAAGATTTCTCTTGCATTTTTGGAAATAGTCTGTATGCAAGCAATCTTCCAGTAAGAAGAAAAACCCTTTTTTGTAGTTAGAATAATTAAAAGTCGGCAAAGTACTGGTGCGGGTTCATTGGCGCACTGGGTTCTAGTGAGTGGTGCCTTTCTCAGAAAAATGACTGTGGAGTGGGACGCAAATTGTTCAGCGCGTAGATTTGCTTTTTTTATAGCAATTGAACCATCTGCTCGTGTTAGTGGTGAAATTGTTGTTTTCATAAAGTATTTTCATTAACAACTTTAGCTACCGACCAGAAGGATCGACCCGTTGGAATTGGCAGACAGTTCATTTATAATTTTTCAATTTTGGACTTATTTGCTTTAATTTATTCAAAGTTTGTAGCTATTGCGAGCATTAACAAACAGAGTTCGTTTTTCGATACTGGGATTTTTCCGTCACTGCTGGGAGGCGAGATTCTTGGAAGCGACAGCTTGCTCGCAATCTTTGTTGAACGAAGGTTTACCGGTAACAGTTCATTTCATTGAAAAAGAAATGAATTCTGTGACTTCGGAAGCACAAGTTGGTGGATAATTGAAGCTGAAACAAACATCTAGCCAGGGGAAATTTCAAAATTGGTCTTGAACATCTTCCCACTCAGCGGATCTATAATGCCAAACTTTGCGCGACTTAGATTGTTCTCCAACATTCATCGGTAATTCACTCAACATTGAAATGAGTTTGTGGTCAGAAGATCCCAATGGAGACCTAACGGTGACTGTAAATTTCTGGATTGGTTGTTAGGTATAGATGCAGAAGACTAGCATATTCTCCATCATAGTCAGAAATCTTAGTTGGCTCATTTATAATCTGAGTAAGTCCGCCGCTTATTGCAAAAACATCAGCTTCGCGACCTTGCTCGTCGTTGATATATCTGAAAATTTGAACTATTCGATATTGTGGACAATAAAATCACATAATACGTAAATTTTGGCACTGGAAAGGTTGATATGCAGAAAGTCGGTAGTGATCGATGAACGCAGCATATATATTTATTGATATTCTGTGATAATATTTTAAACCACATAACATCAAAGTTTTGAGGTTCAAGCATTTTTTCTTGTCTTCTCAGGAGATATCGCTTGGTATAAAAATACATATTCAAAAGTTACGTCTGAATCGAGAGTGGAAATCCTAGCCGGAATATCTATAGAAAACTGACGAGGTTTGTTGAAGTACTGACTTTGGTTTCTGTGAGTGGAAGAATATGAGGACTTTTTGTTTGCAGATATTGGTGTTTGAGTTGAGGCTTCAGATATTGCAGAAATCTATTTTGAAATTGCTAGTGGGCCTCACCTAGAAATACGATTGGGAAGATATCTTACATCCTGAGTATTTTGACCCTAGGAGCGCCATCATGCATTTTTTTATATTCCAACCCTTGAAACCGGAAACAAACGGCACAACAACGGAACTTTAGCCCAAAAACAACTTCACGCTGCCTGTGCAGCCGGCCAAAACAGTTTTTGACAATCTTTTTTATCGTCATCAGGGATGCTACAATATGGACAAGGAAACAGATTAGATCTATAAAGAGAGATCAGTCAAAAAACACTTACATTAAAATGTGGACACAACATTTAAAGGTGTAGAGACCAAAATAATAACCTCAGGAATTTCAAGACAAAAAGGAATAATTCACATTATAAATGGAATATTATTTTTAAAAAAAAAAAAAAAGCTTTTGAAGTTGATATATGACATGTAATTGATTTCGTACATTTGAAGTCACAGCCAATGACAAAGCTCAAGTTCTTCTGACATTCGACGTCAAACAAATATATGATCTATGACCCGAACCACAGTCCTGTTGCCAAATAAATGTTGCTTAAATATGATTACTTTAAAAATAAAAAATCTGAATGAAAGTTGAAAAATTCAAATGAGATAAAGAAAATTAGTGAGAAAATTGTGGGATGAATTATACAAATGAATTTTATGTATAATATTTTTATTAACCTGCTGATGAAATGATTAAATATCTGAAAGATATTCAAACGATCTTTTTCCTACAATATCTCCTCCACCGTAAATTATCTCCATAAATAGGAAAACAATTGTTCCAATATGTCAGAAACTGTTTTAAAAAGTAGGTTTAAACAGCATCTGTTCAACATTCAGAATAACTAGGTCCGCAGCGAGAACCCTGAAAAAGGTTTTAGATATTCTTATATCTATATCTTTATATTACCTTCTCTTTTCTTTATTTTCCTCTTATTTTCTTTCCTTCAAGCCCTCATATATTTATTTTTAAACATTTTCGGCATTGGTGGAAGAGCAGATGCGAATGCAATGTAATAAACTCACTTCAGGTTCATTTATAAGGAACGGAATGAAACGACTTCCTAGAAAAACTTCCTCTATTCAGAATAACTCAAATTGATCTACCTTGTTTCAATTACATGTTTTAATAACATAAGATCGGCATACATCGAAAAGAGCT
>WOGN01008520.1:0-11259 GCA_015342105.1 Leptinotarsa texana
TGCGCGGAAATGGAGGGGCGATCTAAGCAATGAAACGTCATCGCCGAGAACGCAACCCGAACGCGGGCAGATGCGTGAGGGCAGACGTCGTTGATGGTTGTGTTAGTTTTGAAAATTTCGTAATTCGATTCTTGAAGCTATTATTACCTAAATTTGATAGAAGTATCTCAAAGAAGATTCCTCAAAATGATTCTACAGAAAGATCTAAGATATTCTAGTGATTCCCTTTACTCTGAAACACAAGTAATGGACATAAGACAACTCTATAACGTTCAACTATGTATCAAACAATATTTGAACAAAGAAAAATTAACCATTCCTACAGTACAAACCATAATTGTTCTATTTTGTTATTGTTCTGTAAGTTATCAGCACACAAGGTTTCACCCTTAGTGGAAGTATGTGCTTATTCATCAATGTATATTGTATTCCATTTTATATTTATGTATTATAATTTACCGATTAGTAAATTTTTATTATTATTATTATTAATATTCATTACTTAGTGCAGTTGGCATATTTATTTGGTTACTGTATTTTCAAAGAGAAAATATAAATTACTAGGTGTTGCCCGCTCTTATATTGATGTTCAGCAGAAGCTATTGAAACTAGAATCTTGAAATATGCAGGTAGGCTCTTCATATAGCGTAAATAGGCATTAAGAAAGAGAATCAGGAATGTTCACCCCCAAGGGGGTAAAATGGGGGTTTGAAGATTGTATTGAATTTTGTCAGTTTTGAAGTTGCAAACCTGTTTTTTTGGGTTGATAAAAAAATATTGCAATTATTTGTTTAGATTGATCTGTCACCAAACTTAATGTTATAAACCAAATTCTACGCGAGCAACAACTAGTACAATATATCGACATGATCTACACCAGTTCGGGTATTATGTATTATACACATGAACGAATAAAGAATGTCTATCTATCTATACATCATTAAATTTCAAATTCAATAAGTCATCTCAGTCAGTTCAGAATAACCAGTAACAGATATTCGTTCGTTTATTATAACAGGTTCCATTCAGTCCGTTCGACCTGTCAGTTGTAATACTCGTAACTGTTTCTATTTCGTTTTTTTTGTAACTAATTGATTTAATTACTGCTCTGGGCTGGCTAGTTGAAATGTCCTCTATAATTGAAATGAGAATAACAAACAAATATAAGCGATGTGGTTATCGTTTATTGATAAAACGTGTTTATATTGAAATGACTCTGTAAATCAGAATGCCATATGTTTTATAATAGAGATTCATTATTCGGATTCATCAGGTATTTATTCATATACATCCTACAAAGATGAGTTCAAACGAATATAATTCAGTAATATCCCATGAGTGCCTTCATATAGTGCTTCACGAAAGTAACTGAAAATTTGGGAAATGATATTTGAAATAGTATTCACTTTCTAATATAAGAGACAAAATCCATTTATTGAAAGAAATAATGAGTTGCTTCATATTGTTGTTCGCTAAAATGTTATGTGTTTTTATAGCTCCATACTCATTGATAGAGAATTTTGTACTCAGAACATGGATGCTGTTGGTTTTTTTCCAAATTAAAATTTTTTGTTTCCTTTGAGCTTATTACTATATGATGCCGTTAAGTGATTTTCGGTCATTTTGAATTCATTTGTCGATCTACAATAATACAGGTGGAGGCAAGTGGAGGCAGACCCATCACAAACAGTGCGTAGGATGGCGGAAGAACTGGTCGTTAGATCCCATGCGGTTTTTGATGGTTTGGAATGTATTGGAAAGGTCGAAAAGCTCGAAGAATGGGTGCCCTACGATATGAACGATCGACAAAAACTGTCACGTTTTGAGGTCCGTTCTGCTTTGCTTTTGCACAACCAAAACGATACTTTTTTGATTGGATCGTCACGTTTGACGATAAGAGGAGACATTCAAAACGGTGGTTGGATACTGATGAGCTACTCAGGCACTTCTCAAAGACAAAAACTTACTGAAAAAACATGGTTGCTATTAATCAGAACTTTACAAAATTCACAATTCATCCACTAATACAAGCGGATGGTTCAATTGCAGCAACAGTTATAAAAAAATCAAATCTACTAGCTGAACAATTTGCGTCTCACTCCACTGACGATCTTCTGGAAAAGGCAGCACCGTTAGTTCCCACACTGGAATTCAAAATACCGGAAATTTTTTCGACAGCGTCTAGCCAGGAGAATTTTGAAACAGCTTAATATCAACAAGGCGTCTGATCCTGATGCCTATTTCCAAAGAGGGCAAAACAAATCTTCAGAATAACTATAGACCAGTCGCTTTTCTATCAGTGATATCAAAAATCATAGAGAAAGTCGTAAAACAGCATATCCTCAAGTAATTGAAAGGCTTCAACATCTTGAGCGATCAATGATATGGCTCTCGGAAACAAACATCAACAGGCGACCTTTTATCGTATGTCATCCATATTTGGAATAACGCAATCTAGAAACATGGAAAATCAAGAGCTGTTGCGCGCGATATTTCTAAGGCCTTTGACCGTGTGTGGCATAAGGCTTTGCTGGCGTAACTCCGATCTATGGCGTGTCATATCATTTCTGTATATGGTTCTTAAGCTTCCTGAAAGAATGTTCCTTGCAAGGGGACGTACATGGATATTTCTCGAATACTTTCACCATCAACGATGGTGTTCCTCAGAGATCCATATCGTCTCCAATCCTTTTTTTATTGTATATCAATGACTTATTGGAAAAAACTGATATTTTAATATATTGCTTTGCTGACGACAGCACACTTGTCCCATCATTCCATATCTTCACCGGCAGTAAGAGGTTGCATATTTTAGTGACGATCTAGAAGTGATTTCGAATTGGGGTGGAAGTGAACAGGTTCAATTCAATGTCACAATAACCCAGGCAACGGTTTTTACCAAGAAAAAAAATATCTCCGAACGGGTCCGAACGGGTCAGGTCAGACAATTCCGCTTTTCGCTTCGATAAGTTTGTTGAGGGTTAAAATGGACACCAATATGTTTTGGCACAATTTTGTCGCTGGAATTGCAAAGGCTGCATCTCGAAAGCTTGGAAGACTGAAACACCTCAGCAAATTTTGATGCTTTATGAAGCTCAGATCAGATCTTCTTTGGAGTATTGTTTGCATGTATCAACTCTGTCCCCAAACATGCTCTGAAGTTGCTAGGTTCCATCCAGCATACGCCATCCGCCTGAGCGGAGACAAGTACATCAAGTGCAACCTTGACAGTCTGGAACATCGAAGAAAGGTTGGAGATTATTCTCTCTCCTATAGATACTTTCACGGGAAGTGTTCAAGTGACTTGGCACATTTGATTCCTCCAAGAGCGGTACATATCAGATATACGTGAATGACTGTGACTGCTCATCGTTTTGAGGTTCAACTCGAACTTCACTGTACTGCGTTCACGCAAAATTAACTTCCTGAGAAAGTTTTCCTAAATGGATTTAATCTCCAGCGATTAAAATCCAATGTGGATCGCTACCTTAGCACAGGCACCGCTCTCAGGACGCACTAAACATCTCCCTGCAGCACTTGTGTTTTGTCTTCGAAAAAATGGGAAATAGACCATGGTTACTTTATGTAACAAGGCCAAATTATCACAGGTGCATCATATTGTGAGGAAATCGAGAAAATGTTCCAAAATTTGCGTCTGCAGCAGCCGGCAATACAGGAGGTCCGATTCTGCTCCACGACCTGCTCCACGATTCTGCCACCCGTCCGAACGTTTTACATATTACCGTCCAAAAATTAAACGAATTGAGAGTCGAAGTTCTGCTTCGGCCACCATATTCCCCAGACCTCTCGCCAACCAACTATCATAGTTTCCTTATCTGTAGAACCTCCGCCAATAATGACCAGGACCTTCATGACCGTGCAAAGTTTTATTTTCAAACATAATCACATATTTTTTCTCCCGAAAGCAGAAGTTTCAAAGGCTTTTGAAATTCACGTATTCGGCAGTAATGAAGAGATGAAAGATGTGTGCTAAACAAACAGTAAAAGTAATTTAAGATCTGTTTCTCTCTGTCCAATGATGGCCTTTTGTTTGACTGAGATGCCGCCACTTATTTTGAGTTAAAAACACTTCCTGAATCGGAATCTTTACTTTTGATACTGAAAACGGAAAAAAGAAAATGCTGCTGACCACCTGCCAATTCAGTCTTTATATGAAGAATCATTGAGTTGATAAGGAGATAGAGTTTCGGGAGTCGGTACTTTTTTATCGGAAATTTCATCCTCTTTAACGAGCTTTTTTCAAAATTGCTTGAATATTATTATTTTTTATTAACTGTGTTATTTACAAAAACCTGGATACCACTTTTTAAATTTTTTGGTAATGAAGAAATCCTTCGAAAATATATTTCAAGAGCTGATTCCAAATCGAATGAGCTATCGCTCATATTTTTAGGACCTTTATCTCTATATTTCATGTTTTTAAACTTGTTGATTAGACTATTTATCAGGTTTGAATTGAGGTTCACCGTTGTAGTCGGGAAAAAAATGTTATCATCTTTCACAATATTTTTTTTATTTTTCAGTGAGTTTCACCTTCAAGTGACCTTCACAGTTCAACTTTGAGTTAACTTGAGGTTTTTCCCGTTCTCTTCGTTTACGCAATACGGGTTGTCATTTGAAAAACTGCTCATGATATTCGAATATTTTCAAAATCAAGGTCGAGATCACATTCAGGGTTATAGTCGGATAGCCAGGAAGAAATACATTATCTTATAACAATGAGAATGCTCGTTTTTGTATAATTTTTCTCAACTGAAATCGAACTAAATATATGGTATATTGGTATAAAGGTAGCTCCACAAATAGAGTTACCACTCCAATAAATAAATCCTCACCATTGGAAAAAAGGTTATCATTCTGGAGAACTGGGGTCCACTTGTATCAAAAGCAACTTCTTGTTCGACATATTTCTTCATCGCATTCTCTTCATTTTTCAACTTTTCCCTCACTCTTTGTTGGTAGACTCCCATTTCTATTCTTTCCCATCATGAACTGGACAAAAGAGAAAACATCTCCTAATTTCCATTAGTTATAATAGTTGAATAATTGTAAATAAAAATGACTCAACAAAAATAAAAAATGTTATAATGAATTATCTCGCCTGATTGACAAACAAATTCTTTGCTGACTTGAAGAGTGATAAAAAACATTGTTTATGTTCTCAGATCGTGAATGATCTGACTTTTTCGGAAAATACTTGTCAGATTATTTGGATATACATTTCACAGTTTTTTTCAACATTGAGGTAATTTATCAATCGAATTCGTCTTATTATTTGAAACATTGATATAAACAACTTGCAACACAATTTAAATAGAAATGTTTTTCATTGTTTTTAGCATAGTAGGGAGCGATAAAATGAATAATTGATACTATAATATAATTAAGCAGTCACTATGAATGATTGGTATCCAGTTCCAAGGTGAATGGAATAATCGATCAATCCAAACTTTATAAAAATAAAAGGTGTTCAAATGAATATCGTTGAATGCTATACATACTGCGAAAAATCACAACATTTTTCAAATAGACAATGAAAATAATTTATCTATGCGCAGAAATAGTAAAAAGTATGCATTTTTTTTCAAGACTACGTTTATTTTTGCACAAGTTACAATTCTGAATCTATTTCTATTACTAATGTAATTGATAGGTTTTCTGTTTTATAGGGTAATTAAATTGGTATGAATCTCCACAACCAAAATACAAAGTGACTTATAAATTTTTCTCAATTCTTCATATTTTACAAACCTTGTTTCATATCAACTACATACATTCTCCGTCTAATATAAAGTGAAATATTGAGGAAAAAGTGAAATCCAGGTCTGAAAAAAAATTACAAATATGATTAGCTTCGAAACAACATCTTTTTCTTCAGAATTCCAAACCCTGTTTGCATTCAAATTCTAATATCTTCTGTATTCACATATTCATTTTCGTTCATTAATTAATGTGACACATTTCTATAATGTACAACATATTGAAAAAAAAACAGCCTAATTGATCAATTATCGAGTTGAAACCATTGAAATTGTTAACCTTTTTATTACTATTCCTATATAACTTCGAATAAAATGTATTTGGGAGAAATGCTTGATTCGAAGACTAACGCAAGAATTTCATTTGTTCGCTATTTTGATTCAAATCAATGTGCTGATCAAAACATATCTTGCAATTTCCTAAATAAAAAACCTTCATTTGATTTCTATCAACAATCAGCAGAAATAGTTAGTTCGTTAGAAATGAAATGATTTTACTGATTATATGATCTATTTTCTGAAATAGAATATGATATGTTTATAAACAAACTTAAGAAATTCTAAGACTAATGCATACTAATGACTTCTAATTGAAGTGCACTTATTGGAAATGCCCATGATATGGAATTAGCGCTAATTGCTTTTAACCTATTGTCCGATAAGTGAATTGTATTTTCTCGAAAATGGCCTTAATAAATTCCTTCAAAGTCGACAGCATTCCATTGTAAAATTCAGTCTGAACTCGAGTTTCGTTGCAAGAGTTTGTTTGTGACAACTGAAATCCATGGCTTCTACAAACAGGCGTTGTTGTGTGGATAACCCGAACTACATATGTGTGGAGGAAAGTAGAAAACCAGTTTGTGATTTTATACAAAGGGCATATCAAGCCTGTTTTGGTGTTCATTTAGGAGATCAAGATAAATCCTGGGCTCCACACGTAGTGTGCAAAACTTGTCTTGAATACTTGCGACAGTGACCGAAAAGACAACGAAGATAATTAAAGTTTGGTGTTCCAAAGGTATATAGGGTTTCAAAAAATCATTTTGCCGATTGCTATTTCTGTCTTGTGAATATAAAGGGCATTAATCCTAATAATCGACATACGTGGACATATCCTAACCTGGATTCATCAATAAGATCAATTCCACATTAGCTTGAGCAGATACCCATTCCAATATTCAACAACCTACCTACGTTACCAGAGGATAATATCGAAACGTTATCTGAAAAACTACAGACTAATAGAGTTGAGAAAGATAACAGTGATTTTGAAGGCCTCCTGAGCGCTTCACTCAGGAAGAGCTAAGTGATCTTGATAGAGATTTGAACCTTCCAAAGGATTCTTCCGAGTTGCTTGCCTCCAGGCTAAAGAAAAAGAAACTTCTTCACTCACCAAAATTACACACTACCGTTATAGAGGAAAATATCTTTTGCCTCAGCAAGATGGTATGGTTTTTTGTGACAATATTAAAGTACTGTTAGAAAAAAATAGGTGCAATGGAGTATACATCAGATCACTGGCATCTTTTTATCCACAGTTCCAAACGAAGTTGAAAGTGTGTTCTTCTACATAATGGCAACAAATATGGAAGTATACCAATTGGGCATTCCACAAAACTGAAAGGAGAATATAAAACAAGTATGACCAACATCAGTGGGCGATCTGTGTTGATTTTGAAATGGTGAACTTTCTCCTGGGACAACAAGGTGGCTATACAAAATATCCTTATTTCTTGTCTCTTTGGGATAGCAGGGCTAAGGACCAACATTGGAGTAGAAGAAAATGGCATTCTAGAGATGCTTTTGTTCAAAGAGAAGCTAACGTAGTTAATGAAGCATTGGTCAATCGAGAGAAAATAACATTACCTCCGTTACATATTGAACTAGGGCTGATGAAACACTTTGTTAAGGCCCTAGACCAGAATCGTCCTTGGTTTGAATACTTGTCCAGCAAATTCCCTGCACTTAGTGAAGGAAAATTGAAAGCTGAAATATTTGATGGGTCTCAGACACGAAAACTTATGAAAAATTAGCATTTTACAGAATCGATGACGAAAAAACTGCAGCCCAAGACTTCGTTTCATAATACAAAGAATTTCGATAGCCAACGCCGAATTCTCACATTCTCGCCAATTCGATTCCCAATATTATTACACATTCAAATTTCACAAAGAGGATTTATAGTATTCCAGTAATCGTTAGGATTAATCTCCTCTGGTATGTGAATCTGCCCAAGTTTCTATTTCTTTATACTTTTTTTCTAGCTGAAGATGTTGACTCAACTAAGACTAGAGCCGGACGATTCTAAACGCAGAACTCTACGTAAACACAGAAACCTCATCCTCCTAGGAGGGCGTCATTTAGATCTGATCTTATCAATTCGTCAATAGATCAGCAAATAGGGAACTTGCGTACCCTGGGACATTAGTACGTATTTTTCCTGCACGGCCTTTACCGAACGAAGAAGAGTCGTATTATATCCACCAGTTGTAGCCGACGTGGCAGGCATCGGCCACGTAGTGTTCAATGTTGACATTTTTGCCTTCGGGATAAACGAGGGTGAATAGCTTGTACTGTTTCTCTGTCGGAGACTGTGATTCCGACGATAACAATGTCGAATCCAAACTTTGAAGCCTTGGTAATCTATGTGCAACCATCGTAGCTGTATTCGAAAAACTTCAGATGCAATATGAAGATAATGAGAAGTTTGCGCAGAGCCTAATTTGTTCCCACGCTCCTGATTTCTCGTTAGTTTTCTAAACTGTCCTTGGAGACAGTGGCAGGGTGAGGAAAGGCTGGATATTCCCTGGTAATATAAATGATCGACTTAAGTTGCCCCCTGAAGATGTCACTTATTGGTGTACTGGTAAAGTTGAGCCTTCTGGTTGAATTTTCATTTTTCGATTCCATTAGGTTTCATTCATTATTTGAATTATTGCTCAAAGCACAGTCAAGAGAGGTTTTTCATCTTCAGTGTGATATTCAACCAACTCTTTCACCTCTAACATTTCATCGTTGAGTCAATTCAAAAGAATGCAACATATGAAATCGAGTTGATGAAGCAGTAATTTCTTCTTGCAGACCACTTGGCTGCAAGTTTACTGCCCTACCGTCGGTTTACACGATGTAGATAAAAACTTGCCTAGCTTATGACAATCTGGATCTACGAACGGATGAGCCTTCTGGAGTTTTCGACGTCCTCAATAGCGACTTCGTCGAAATTGTTGGCGGGTTCAGACATATGCAAATTTTGGTAGTTCATCGTCGTAAATTTTCCTGGATTGGAACATTTTTCTCTTCTGCATTTGTTGTATGATGTATGATTAGCGCTCAGTTATATCAGAAAACATAATTATATCGTACCAATTTTGTGGGTTAATGACAATTTCATCAAGACTCTGAGAAAGAAAAATAGTGCATTTCCTCTCTGAATTGTGGTGCTGATTCGTTGTATATGAAATGATCTCGCTCTAGAATCGCCTGTTACCGTAATTAGATTTTGACCAGTATCTCTGAAAAAATCGAAAGCAAAGCAACTAAAGCTATCAAATATTTCAATGACAATTGTGTAGAAGATATATCGATCTTCCAGACAATTGTATTTCCGTAATTTTTTTTTCAGCATATTCAGCGGCACCACCAGCAGTTTCCGAAGATGAATTGAGATGATAGTGAGCCAAGGTGGGCCAGACCAACGGTTGTTGATGTCTTCAAGGAATGAGTAACGTTTTCCATTATCTCGAGTGATTTCTAGAGGTTCAATCAGATAAGGGATATTGGATATTGACAATACACGTTCAATTAGGTCATTCACTGCATAATATCAGGGGAAACATTCCACACTGAATTTGCAACTGAGGCCATGAGTACCATTTTCAACAACAACGAAATCACACCGACATTTGTAGTTAACACAGATCATACATTGTAAACGAATACCTATTGAAATTCTGGAACTTTGTCATCTAATAATGTTCCTGAAGATGCAACGGAAAGTGCGTTAAGCCAGGCACCAGATTCCTTAGTTGTTATAGCTTTGAGGCGAGCCTGATCTGTAAGGAAGTCCTTAGCTGCAACAATGAGTTCTGTAGGCGACATCTGCAATGAAGCACGCTCTCATGATTTTTCAGAGCCCTCATTGTCAGGTACTGACGTATTTGACTTTTACATCTAGACTTTGAACCTTCCGAATAAAGTGAATCATCAATATCAGAAAAGGAATTTGGTGAAATAGAATGAATCAGATGTTTTACACTGAAGATGAAGAGAAAAGCTGGTAAGGCAAGATAATTGGTAAAAATTAATATCGGATGCCAATACCACCCAAATTCACCAGAAGCCAAGTTTGTTTCCATGATCAAATTTTGAAGTTAGGTTAGGTTAGGAAGCACACGTTAAAAGGTATGACCTCGTTAGTCCTCAGCTAATTGACGAAAAAACAGATATTTGTTGGGGATTTCTACAAGTGCTGCATCGAATTTCAAAAATTCCCAATAATTTGGGAACTTCTGAAGAGTACTTCAGTGAAAAGTATCCAATATGAGTAGGAAGGCTCTTGATATGATAGGACATCGAATTAAGGGAAGTCGTTTTTTGTCTCAAACATTCTGCCAAAGATTTTTTTGAAAGTGGTGCATCAAGCAAAGTCAATTCGTACCTATTAATTATTCTTATTCCAGGAGTTGGACTGTTGAATTTTTTTACTATTGAATCAATAAGAATATTTCGCATTTCTTAAAATACAGTTTTTATCCAATTTCTTCAGGGAATGGTGATACATTTCTGAATGATTGGAAACTATATCCGGGTGACCAACAATAGACCCATCATCCAAATACCAACAGTTGAAATCAGTTTGAATTGTTTCCGTCAAACGATCATTAAAATGTTCATCAAAAGGCGTTTCTTTCGAAAGAGCTAATCGAGTAAAGACAATACAAAACGAAAGTGCGACTTATACTTCAAAGTTATTCACTATGTTACACAAATTCAATTGCAATCTTCCTTCGTCACACTTGTCGCATCAATTTGTCACGCCACTTCAATTCATTTCGTCGCACCATAGTTCGAATTCAGCATAAACTAGTTGAATATTAATTTGAATTGTATGGTGTAAAGAACGATTGAAATGTGCATGAATTGCTTGAGGTAACTAACATATTCGATTCAACTAGGATAATTATGATATTCCTCTGAATAGACTTCACCACATCACATGTGAATAATCTTTTGATAAAACAAAATGGATGAAGTGGTTCTTAAAAGATAGGCATATGTTGTTACGAACTTTCCTGTGGCTCTAAAAAAAGATTATATATATTTGATGAAATTAAATCAGAAGTAATAAAATCAATCTCCCAGTTTATTATTGAACCACTTCAATTCATCATCATCATCAATGTATAACTAAAGGTGTTTGGCCTGATGCCTTCAAAAAATCAGTAATTTGCCCAATTTACAAAAGAGGAGATAAAACCTC
>WOGN01008521.1:0-11259 GCA_015342105.1 Leptinotarsa texana
TTTGGCAATTATCCCACTAGCGCGCCTCTGGCTCAGTATTTATCCGTCGATAACAATGGACAAATCCCTTAAAACAGGGTGATACCTACCTGCTCTTTATGAAACGACATAATTTTGCAATGCGGACTAGGGAAGTGACAGAATTTATTGACGGATCACCCTGTAGCGCTTTTGAATACTTAATGAGATTTTATTACTCTACACTCTTTTGAAATAGACTATAATTCATTTGTTATAAGAATGGTATCAATAGTAATAATACTAATAGTTGGTAACATACCTACATAGATTGTGTATAATGTTTTTGTGATAATCCCATGCCCAAATCTTTTTATTGCTCTGAGTACTTTATTTTTGAAATTCGATTTTCACTAATTTTGAAGTATTTTCGCGAATGAATAGACTACTGATAATTTTATTTTATTCCAATATGGTGTATCCAAAGCAAGACCAAATTAAATTCTCTTGAACGTTTTTATTCAGAACGAATGTTAAATTCCTCCAAAATATTTACCTAATTCCCCTTGTCATCTAAATGTCAACAAATGTAGATTCTTTAGAATTCATATTTATAACTATAAATAACACGATGATTGTTGTATAGAATTGTTGGGAAAAGAAAATATTACACCTGATTAACATTCCGTTTGATTGTTTTTGCCAATGAAATCTCCATTATTTTGTCTTGAAGCTAAAATAAATGTATCACGTACTGAAGAGTGTACCTACAGCTCTATACATCGCACAAATAAAAATCCATCCTACACCGTATTGCATAGCATCAACAACAGCAACAAACCAGTAAAATCAAAAAATGGTTTTTTTGGAAGTGGTGCAAATGATGCGTTAACAAAGTTTGATTTGATTTTTTGCATCATATAGATTTTAAAGCAATTTCTTCGCCCACTATTTTTCTGCCTTGAATATAAGTGTAGCAGTTGAAAATCAATTTAGATCGGTAGGACAGTAGCCTGTTAGGTTGACGTGGGTGGTCAGTTCCATTCAGTCAATCGACCGCTGTGCGAACCGGTGGTTCGAACCACAAGGCCGGACGATCGATTTTCTAGTGGTGAACAACTTACCACCATTATAGTATATGGAATCCTTGATTAAATTCGAAGTTGGGATGGGAAATCTAAAAGTAGAATTGCTATTACGAGTACCCTATTACCCTCTCTAAGATAAAACGTGCGATAACTGTTAAAATTTTATTGGCAGAGAACAAGTTCCTGCACGATTCTCTGGTTTTGACTTTACAGATACATTTTAGTGCCCTCTTCTGTAATTTCAATACAGAAGAGAGAAGTGATGAGTTGCATGCTCCCCAAATCACTCTAACTGCATAACATACGGAGGAGTTCTTACTCTTGAGTTGTTTAAGGTATTTATCAAATTTCAGCCTATTATCAATGAATACACCGAGAAATTTTGTGTTTAATTTATTTTGTAATATGGCAGCGTCTATTGGAATTTCATCAAGCGAACATTTGAATTAAATTTTATTCGTTTTAGATGCATTGAGAGACAGTAAATTGGCATCGCACCAGCTCTTCACCTTCTTAAAGTCGGATATTATTTTATTTAGCTCCACTGACTTTTTTTTCCACAATATTGTAGTGTCATCCGCGAATAGAGTGAAACTACCAGTTATGTTAATCATAGAGATGTCATTCATATATAGCAGAAATAGAATAGGACCTAACACAAAACCCTGTGGTTCACCAGATTCAATGCCCCTGTTCTCCGAAAGTTCCGTTGTCCTCACCATTTGACTCCGACCTGAAAGGTACGATTCGAACCAAGTTACACCTCTACATCCATATTTATGAAGTTTATTTAGTAAAGTTCTATGATTGACGCCTTTGAAATATCGCATTCAATTCAGAGTAAATTTCATATTCAATTGAAGTGAAAATTGATATCGCTATCTAAAAGAAATCATATCCGCCCTATTTCGGGAAGTGTTTATGAACTGATTAAATTCAATACTCTATGGTAGGTACCGTACCAGTAACTATGATTCATGGAAAATAATGAATTGCCGGTGATAATAAATAATTTTTCAGCCAGCTAATCCGCCAACTGTATTGTTGATAGAGGTATCAAATATCCATATAATAATGATTCATTAACTTTATAGGCTACCCTAGAGGGATTTCTGACGAAACGATAATGTTTATAGCACTCGATAACGTCAATAGTTCTGGTAAATAATATTTCAAAAGAAATGAGCTGGTGCAGTGTTGTTCTCCTCCACAAAATGTCGAAGCATCAACTTTTGACAAAACAGTTACTATAAGTAATATTTTTTCGAAACGTAAATAATATTCTATTTTTTTGTAATATAATAACTTTTAAATTATATTGTTTTCCAACAGAATCGGCGAAGAAAAATATTTACATAAAATTGAACCATTTTTTTTCAAGAGAAATTAGATACATTCCAGTTCGTACATTTAAAGTGCGAAATATTATTTTCAAGTTTCACTAATAGGTAATATAGAATAGACCACATCAGGAGGTTCATATAAATATTATGAGTTTTTGCTTTGAAACATATATGTTACTATCAAGATAAATATCAGTTGGAACTGAAATACACATTTCCATTATCGAACCATTTAAAAACTTTTCAACCATATTACAGGCGTTTCTAAATACTATACTTTTCAATTTTACTTTGTCGTTTTAAATAAATGAACAAGACAGTTTGTTAAATCATTTGAAAACCAATGAAGCATGAATTTTCTTCGGTCTTGTAAATTAATCGTCGCAAACCATCCATGTCCGTACTTGAATTTTTTATGTTTTTTTTTTTGAAATCAATGGTTAAACCATATGTTAATAATGATGTTTATTTCCCAAGATAAAGATGATATATTCCGTTTTCTTTAAATTTGCAATCAAGCAGTAAAAGAACTGAATAGTTTTCGTGAATTTCACTGGAATATTAGATTTCTTCACTTCTAAATTTAATGGGAATTTTATACAAATCTGATAAACGTCTTTGGGATATTTGAAAATTTTGAATAATTTGAAGTTAGTTAATGGAAATCAATCCAATCCATGATGATAATTCAATCGAATCGTTAACCACGTTTTTATTTATGTCGTATTGTGTCATCGGCAAATAAATATATCATTCTTTAAATGTTTACGCATTGAATACGATTGATGTATATGAGAAAAAAAATTGTACCCAACATCGACCCTTGTGATACTCCACAAAGTACTAGGACTCGCATCATCTCCCATGTATACGAACTGCCATCTATCTTCCGGATAATGTTGAAACCATGTGTTGGCCCATGCGTTCCTAAATTATATAAAATGTCTAGGAGTATGTTATGGTTAATAGTATCAAATGACTTCCTCAAATCAAGTGACAAGAGTACACATATTTTATTGGAATCTAATTCCATCTGTCATCATTTTGATGACAGTAAAGATATTCATTTATTCCAAATAAACTCTTAGTGTTTCATACATTATTTTTGCTAGAATTTTGAAGAAAACAGATATTGGCCTGTAGTTCCCCATTTTATCTTTTTTACCTCCTTTGAAAACTGGTCTTACTCTAACAATTTTCATTTTTGGAGTTGTAATTCCTGTTTTCAAAGAAAGATTTGAAATTCTGTCAATAAATGAATAAGTTCTGATTTCAATGCTTTTACAAGTTCAACAGTATAATATAAGAGTATTATTGAAGTTACCTATGCTGGTAAATCAGTGAATCCGGTCAGCTTTTCTCAACGTTTTACAGAAATAGCCCAGGACCTTTTCTTCGCCATCATGCTACTGACAAAGTATGAAATAATTTCATTATTTTTATGCATTGCATCAGGAATGAAATTCTCCTTTTTTTTGGGATAGGCCAGAATTGGTGTTGTTGGCCTCTTTTTCAGTTCAATGAATGGTTGCTGGCATTCTGGACTCGATTTGAATTGCCCCTCATGACACATGAGGGGCAGTTTGTGCCATACGAACATAGCATATATGCTATGTTCTATCGAACATAGCAGTGATTTCGAATGTTACTCAATGGCCACATTTTATAGATACACGTATCTATGTACCTACTCTTATTTTGACAAATACTTTTTATACAAAAAAGGTTCCATTATTATATTTATTTCTGAAAACCTATCTTGACGAAAAATCGCATTTCTGGTATTTTCTTGCGAACAAACTAAATTGTATCTTCTTTTTAGTATATTACAGGCAGGGGTTAAGAAACAAGGCAAAGCAGGGCTGTTAGTTGTGGAACAATCCTAATGTAATCGTAATGTAATTCATTATTTATTTAGTATGTGTTACTATTTCAAACTATACTGACAACAAATATAGTTGGAATACTTATATTCTCCCGATTTAGAGTAAAAAATAAATGAATAAGAGATAAAAAAACAAATCCACGCAATTACCGTGAAATATTAAGCAAAATAATAGTAATCTCATTTAAGACTGTTACACATTTTGATTTTGTACTTTATAATCATTTCAAAACAGATTACATGAGCTGAATATATCTGATGGAAGTTTTGAATGGTAACGTTATTATAATACTTGATTTTTTGGGCAATGACAAAGAAAAAGAATCAACAAAACACCATTAGTTAATCATAAAGATCAAGGCAAACAGTACCCAACTTATGAATAATTTCAAACCCGTCCGTCTTCAAATGTTTAATTAACGTTACTTAAAATGCCGCATGAAGAGACCGCCTTAGAATTTCAATTATTTAATTGGTAAGAATTTTACAGGAGATTCTATAAAGACACTATATTGAACATTAAAAAAAGATGCTTCGTATAATAAATATGAAATTCCAGGCGGACAGATTTCTTTGGAAACTTACTGATGGTAAAAAAATCCAACTCGTGAAGTTACCGCATTCACGAAGCAAGCTGAGAATACATTTTCCACCCACCATCACACAAAATGGCTGCCTTTCATAAACAGAATGTTAAGGATACCACTTAGCAATGTAGCCCGGACCAAGGAAAGGAAAATCATATATTCAATAGCAAATGAGAACAGATACACCCAATAGACAATAGATAAATTAGCAAATAGAATCAAACAAAAAATAACGAACAAGGATCAAACTACTCCAACAGATAAAACAACACAAAGATGGACTGCATTTGCATACGTAGGTCACTAAACAAAAAACTAACAAACATCTTCAAACCTCTGAACATCAAAATCACTTACAAGTCAAACACGAAAATAACACAAAAAATAAACAGCTATAAAAAAGAAAAAGACAAAAACCTAAACGGAGTATACAGCATGCAATGCTCGAACTGCAACAAATTTTATATCGGCCAAACCAAGAAAAAACTGATTCAAAGGTACGGCGAGCACAAAAATGGATACATAAACCCAATAACATATAAATCAAACGTCGCAACATACGCCATACAAAACAAACATAACTTTTCCCCACCAGAGAACGCATAAAACTCAAAACAAAATTATTACTACAGGCAAAACAAATTATTTTTTATTTGGGAAAATGCTGCTTCATATCGTTTGATGATCGCAATGTCAGTCCCTTCACTTATAACTGAATTTGGTCAGTATTAGACAATTTTTGCCTACATTATTATCAAATATTTAATACATATGCACTTTCTAGACTTTTAAGAAACGGCTAAACCTTTAAAATACCAAATTATCAAATCAACATGAAAAAAAAATATCCAGACAAGAGAATGGATGCCTTTTACAATTTTAAATATTTTAGATATTTCTATAGACAATAAGTTCAGTGAAGAAAAAGGTGGAAAATGTACTGTGAATTTGAAGATTTTTCATTTTCATTGTAGCATTTTAATTATTTCCAGAAGTTATTGAAATAAAAGCCGAAGGAAACTAGCGACAGCTGTTGCGACATAATTTTAAAGGGTGGGCCAAATGCGCGGACTTAATAGTTCAGTGATAGATGTCAACGCGACAACAAGAGACCATTGGTGTGAAGTGAAAAGGTGAAATAATTGTAATAAATGAGTTGAGAACGTCAAAGTGTATAAGAAGGTTATTAAATATCAAATGTCGCAACTTTTCAATCACCCGTAAGTTTACCAATACAGTCAGATGTAATAGTTTCCACCCCAATAAGACTTTCGACGACCTTGTCTCTGTGGATAGAAATGAATGCACTGTCGTATGGGTTGTAGTGTACAACCATCCTTCGTTCCCTAAAAACTCTACTATATTTGTAAACTTTTTTTTCAAACAAAACCAGTTCTTTCGTAACTACTATATTTTCTAGAATGCATGTAACACCCTTCCCTACTAGTAATACCTCTGATAACCTTTTTTTTATGAACCTAATAGTATTCCTGATGGACGCTTAGGTACGCATTAATTTTATAAGGCCTGAAATTAGAGCCGATCACGCTCATTATGACACACCCTTTAATATAATTTTACTTCATAACAATAGACACCTCGAAGTAAAGATACACCATTATGACGCGTTAGTGGTTATTTTATCAATGACATTTTTCCCGCTATCAAATCCACCACGCAGGGTAGGAGAAAGTCGGGATCGAAATGGAGAGCATCAAACAGCGATCAGTCGTTCCTAAATAATCCATCGCGATACATGTCAATATATTCAATTATCGCAAGCCGAGACTACCAAGTTCACCGTAGAAAATGTAACGCAGTCGTTCTCCATTCATGGAATGACGAAATATATTGTGTTAAAAAACGTCACACCGGCAACGCTCGGTCTTTTCTATATAAACATAATGCAATTCGTAAACAAAACCATCGACAGTGATTGAAGAATTGAAAACAAGCCAAAAGCTCTCTATCAAACTGATATAAATTGTGCGAGTGTTTGTGATGGAAAGTTCTGCGGGCACTTACGACGACCAGAGTCGCGCGTGTCAGTACTGCGGAACTAATTACTGGCTGGCCATCGGCATTGCCTCTACTGTAATAGCAATCTTAGGAAACGTGCTCACCCTATTCGCTATATTATTCAGCAAGAAGCTCTCTTCTTTGATCGCCAATTACTTCGTGTTCAGCTTAGCCGTCAGCGATCTCATGGTAGGCTGCTCGCTGCCTTACCACATGCTGTTCTACCTGGTTCAAGGTTTTGGTAAGACAAGAACCATCTGCCTATTGAGGTTTGCACTGACCTGCTTCGCTTGTTCGAGTTCCATTTGCAACTTGCTGTTCATCGCTATGGACAGGTACCTTGCCATCGTCTATCCTCTGCACTACACGCGGTTCATGACGAAGAAAACAGCCTACATTCTGATCTCCGTGGGGTGGCTGCTAGCCACGTCTACGGCTTCAACTCCGCTTGTCTGGAATGAATGGTACGAAGGGGTGTCTTGCGAGGTGGTTTACGTTTTCCCTTTCAGTTTCATCAAATACGTTTTGTGTCCTATGTTCGTAATGATATGGACGACGATGCTACTACTGTACTCAAGGATATGCAAAGAAGCTTCGGGACATCAGAGGAGGCTCAGAGGATCCGCGAATTTGAATCAGTTGTCGAGTTCGTTTACTGAATCAAAGTCATTTCAGGTAGGCATTATGGTGTTATATATTTTCAAAATGAAAATGCACTGTTTTGAATTTTCTTTCCGGGAATATGAGATTCAGTGGTGGTACAAATGGATGTGTTCCTAAGCTTCATTAGGTATCACCCACATGTCTCAATAATGGTTGGTTAGCGGAAAACAGTTTTCATACCCAGTAAAACAGATAGAACTGCGTAGTACTTCAGATAAATAGATGTAGGTGTACATATGAAACTTACATATACCTAATATGCATGAGTTTAGTGATGTTTTTTTCGATTACTCATTTAATACATCTACTATCTGAAGCTTATATATCAGATTTCTGTAAGGGTAATTGCTTATTTCCGTGGTATAAATATCTTTTTTTCTCAAATCGCAATCTATTTTTCCAAATTCTACATAAAATCTAGTATTGTGATAGATGACAATTGCCTCATTTGCCATAAACAGTAATGAAATGTTTAACAACCGAATTCAAACGAATAGAATTTTATGGTCCATATAGAGTCCCAGATCAATATAAAATACTCGACAACTTCAGTATTGATCCGGAATATACAGGGTGTTCATAAAACATGCGGCAAAAATTCAAGGAACTATTCCTTGAAGTGTTCTAAGGATATTTTGTCCTTTGATGAGTTTTGATGGGGCGCTTTGTTTCGAAGAAACGGAGCGAAAAAGAATTTCGACAATAACAATTTATTTCCAAAAATTACATGTAATATTTCTTAATCTACAAGAACTGTTGAAAATGACTACCCCTCCGATCGAATGCAAAAATCCCATCTTGTCGTCATCGATTCCCGAACTCTTTCAAAAACACCACGATCACTTACGAACGACATACTATTCAAATTGAATGTCTGTAGCCGTTTGTAGTAATTGGAATATTCACTTAAATGAAATGAATAAAAAACACTTTTGTCTAAATACCACTGGTAGATTTTATTAAGACGACCGGTTTCGGGTTTGACCCTATTATCTGTTTTATACTGATATACTTGATATCAGTAAATCAGTTTTATACTTGATAATGGGTCAAACCCGAAACCGGTCGTATAAATAAAACCTACCAGTGGTATTTAGACAAAAGTGTTTTTATTAATTTCATTTAAGTGAACATGAATTACCATAATGATTATTTACAGGAATAATAGAAAGACCTTTTTAAATTTTTAAGTATGTTTAAAAAGTTATAATGAAAATCATGGGTACTTTCTGGAATTCTATAAGTACTCACCACTTTTGTTGTTTTAATAAATATTTTTGAAAGAAGAAACGTTTAAATGCAACAAAACGTGCGCTGTTTCAGCGTAGTATTCGATCGTGAATATTGCGACCAGTTTACTCAGTGTTTATATTTTCCCGTTCATTTCTAAAATCTGCTGAAGTACTGATCATTGAAAAATAAAACAAACACTTATTTTTGAGAAAGCTTTTAGATTTTTCGATTGTCCCCGACCCAAGAAGTGCTAAAATTTCAATAACTTGTTTCCTTCAGAAGAAAATGCCAGAGCAATAAATAAGCGACTAAATTGACATTAAAATAACCCACAACGAAAATTTTTCCGACGCAATCAGGTGTGTATCTCCTCGAATAATAATGAGGTAACAGCCAATACCCAACAACTATAGTTTAAGGATAACTAGAGGGAACAAAATAAGTCTAATGGAAACAGTTTTTATACACCAGACTACTTTCGGCTAAAAAGTTTTAATTGTTCGATTGACGACCTATTTATTTTGTTGAAATTGATATTGAATATAGGATAGAAAAAATAACTTTTGTCTGATTTCTACTAAGTTTTTCATTCATTACGACCGGATTAAACACCAGCAATATTATTTGTGATGGAACCTTTGGTGAGTTATGAGTATTACTGGAGTTTTTTCCCAACACCAAACCGTTATTATAACATCTCTCTCTATACGTGTTTCGATCACCAAACGATCATCTATAAGAGGATCAAAAGTTTTGATATTTCTCTTGAAGATGATCACTTGATGACCGAAACAGGTGTCGAGGTGTTAAAATAACGGTTTGGTATTGGGAAGAAACTTCAGTAATATTCATTACTACACCAAAGGTTCCAAACAGTGCATCACAAGTAATATTACTGGTGTTTAATCCCAACACCAAACCGTTATGTTCAACACCTCGACACGTGTTTCGATCAAGTGATCATCTTCAAAAGGAAGATCAAAACTTTTGATCCTCTTGAAGATGATCGCTTGGTGATCGAAACACGTGCCGAGATGTTGAAAATAACGGTTTAGTGTTGGGATTAAACTCCAATAATATTCAAATCAAGTAAAAATGGTTTGACAAACCGAAACCGGTCGTAACGAATAAAAAACTCGCCGAGAGACAGTGCTTCACTTTTTGTGTGGACGAATTGTTTTCATTATATTTATTTTACAGCATCTATCTATCAAACAAAATTAGGTTCAAAATGCCGAAAAATAAAAAAACTCACGAGCTTACACATAACAGGATTCTGTTAAAATTACAACACGATACTTGTTAACAGTCTCTTAGATGGTTGACAAATCAAGTGGAAAGTGTCAAATTGTATGTAAGTAATATTTCCGCACTTGGAATGCAAATACAATGACATTATCCTATAGGCATTCATTCATTATTGAATAGTGTTGAAATACCAATTCTTACGTTCATATCACTGTAATAACTCAACCGTTAACTAAACATTAGAAGTTCCGTATATTCAACTCTTTTTCTATTTTGTGTATTTTGGGATAATAATAATTGGTGAAATAACAATCAAAAATAAAAAAATTGTTGGGAAAGAAAATTTTTGGATTTCTACTACTCCATCTTGTTACAAAAAATGTGGGAATGTTCCAAAGAAAGGAAGGAAGTAATCAATTTTTAAAGAAGTAACTCTATACATGGATGTGCAGATCATGCAAAGAAGTAACTTTCAGACACAAACTGGAAGGAAAAGCCCTCCTGAAAGAGCTAATTTCTTATGATGTTATCCAGATTGGTACTGAAGAGCCCTAAGGCAAGTGACTTTCGGCGAAACATTGATGTTCACCAGTGAGGATAACAGTGTTCCATGTGAGTGCAAATTTTTGCCATTCATTTAGTGTGGAGCTCCTGTTCCAGGAGGGTTTTTCTTTCTAGTTTGTGCCTGAAAGTTACATCTTTGCATGATCTGCACATCCATTACTTATTTTAAAATTGATTACTTCCTTCCTTTCTTTGGAAGATTCCCACATCTTCTTGTGTAACAAGATGGAGTAGTAGAATGTCAAAAACTGTTTTTCTCAAAAACATTCATCTTCAAATATATAAAAAAAAATCAAAACCATTATGATTCAATGAACCAAGATGAAAATCGAAATTAAAAGCAACACGTCAGAAAAAAGCATAATTGATCATTAGTCTTTGAAACTGTAATTCTGAATATACCTTTTTGGTTGGTACTTCGTGAAATTTCCAAGAACGAGCTTCAAAAATATTGATTACACAGCTCTACAAAATTTTTTTTTTGTGTTGACCTGGATATTTTTGCAAATTTTTATGTTTTCGAGTGCCTAAATCACGAATATATTCATGAAAGAACTGAATGTGCTCTATTTTTTATGATTTTTACGTATCTTGTATTTTTAATAATAATGGGCTTGTTAGTACAAAAAATATTTTCTCAGTCATGATTAGGCTTCTGCGCAACATCTTTC
>WOGN01008523.1:0-11258 GCA_015342105.1 Leptinotarsa texana
ATGCATCGCCAGAACACTTCGTGACACGACTATCGTCAAACTTAAACCAGTCCGTTTCGTCTTTGACCAAGGCGTAATAATGACCCAATTCAACGCCAGAACCGCAGAGAACAATTACTGCATGAATATTATAATAGTGGTCTGAGGTTGAAATGTTCATCTATTTCGAACCTACCAAAGAGTTTCTTGCTTCCGTTAGAGGTTGTCTTATTATTATTAGATTGACTGGTGCCTCAGATATAATTGTTTCCTTATAACAGTCAGTTAGTTTGTAGCATGTTTGACAATACAGTTTTAGTTTCTAATTTTGTTATCCAATTCTTCTCATTCTGTTTAGTTCATTTAGTGCCTCAGTTTTACAAGGTAATATGTATCTTTTTCAAAGTGTACTACTATTCAACTAGTTAAGCCCTATCATTTGATATCCATATTGAGGTAGTTGTGAAAAACTATGTAATCTGTCATTTTGTACCTGTGGCCATTTTGAATTCGCTTTTTTTTCAAAGTGTACTACTATTCTACCAGTCAAGCCCTGTTATATGATACCCATATTCTGCCGTATCTACAGAGTTTATCAAAGCGAGAAAATTGAGCTCAACATTTTGTCCATAGTGTTTTGGAATTAAATCAAAAACAAATGTGACTTTTTATTCAGGATAGGTATAAAAACATAATGATGATGAGAAAGTTTCAAAATTAATGAATTTTAATTTAAAAAAAAATCACATATGGCATTATTAGTTAACTTTTTGTCTAGGCTATACAACACAAAAATGTCGTATGGCACGGGAGTGGCGCCATCTACTTTTAGTTTCCATCGTCTTCCAATGATAACTTCATAAGGTTGACTGACTATAAATCTATAGACAATGGTAACATGATCCTATTTTCATTTTCCAGTTGTTTGTGTAATAAGGGATGATGAAACAATCTACAACCGTTCCTACCGCAAGGTTTTCTCATTCTGCATTTGAACTTTTGATGATTTTTCCAGAGACAAGAAAAACACAAGTTCTTTCTGGTGACAATTTCCCATCTTTTTTCAAAACAATCTGATTTCATTTGAGGGCAGGTACCTTCGTGGTGCTGGGACTGATCACAGTTATTACATATTTTGGATTTTACTTCAGTCGTGTTGAAAACCCTTTAATTTTTCTTAAAATTAGTGAATTTTGATGAATGGAATTCAGTATTCAAACGAGGGGTACTAACATAACATGCAGTGCTGGCGTTTTCTTTCAACCATGCACTGAAATCTTCCAAGTTTACTTCACCTTTTTTGTCTTTGACTGTTTCTCCCCATGAAAGCTTCATCATTTCTGGAATTTTCTCAAATAACTCTCTTATCAGTTGAGGATATTCCAGGTGACGTTTATTGTCCAAACTTTTCATTATAGACACCATATTGCTCACTTTAGATGAAAAGTAAATCAATTTCTCCAAACTGCCGTCTTTAATCTGTTTGAAATCTGTTTTTCCGTTAATCAGCTGCCGCCCCATACGAACGACAACTCTCAGAAGTTGAGGACTAACGAGGTCTTACCTTTTAACCTGTGATTCCTAACACGTTGAATTTTTCGTATTTTATAAATTACTGTGTCAATTATATATTCAGGTCGGCCAAATCTGTTTTTCAAGGTAGAAATGACATTGTCTACGTTTTCGGCCATTAACAACATTCCAGCACCTGCGTATTTAGCCTCTCCTTTGAGATATCTTTGCAATTTCAACATAATTTCTTCATTGCTGTAATCACAGAGTTTGCAAAGATTTTTGAACGATTTATAAAACAAGGGCCAATCTTAAGGATTTCCATCAAAATGCGGGAAATCTTCCTCCAGTGTCTTCCGCATTTGGAATGTATCGGGTTCTCTGGCAACATGTGCATTCGAGAATTGATTCGAAACAACTGGAACTGGTACCGAAACTGATTTGAGAACATTTGTGATTGTTTCACATAGCATTTTAATGTCATTGCTAGATGTATTTTTCTCGTCACTTTTGCCTACTCTTTCTATCATTTCAGGTGTTTGCTGTTGGTGGATAGATATATTTTCAACCCATTGGGCTACAGTACCTCTATGTTCTTCTTCAATAACCGACTCTTCTCTCGAAGCCAAATTAAATGTTTCATATTGAAGATGAACGTTATCACGAGTACTGCATATTCAAGAGCTTTCCATATGGCATAAAGAAAAAATATGTAATCCACTACTTTGTAGCTGCGGCCATGTTGGATTTACAAAGATACAGAATTTATCAAATTGTATTGTCGTCAATACTAAATGTGTATACCAAATATCAGATCAAATTGTCAACAGAAAGGGTGTCAAACTTCAATTAGTAAATTTCACCCAAACAAACAAAAAGGGTTAACTTAATAAAACCATTTAAAAATGCAATAATTCGGAGTTTGTCACTGTTCCATCATCATGCTTCTTTGATTCGATCGTATTATCAAAGACACCGCATAAAATACCCAACGTTTGTTTGAAGGTGATTGACAATGTTTCATGATGAATTTCACTAGTTCGGACTTCCATTGTCTTTTATGTAAAATGATTTTTTTAATCCCCGAAACAACTGAAAAAGAAGAATTAAAAATACATAGCTGAAAATAACAATCATATTAAGCAAAAATAACCTAAAATGAAATAATAGTAAAATAAAACACAAGTAAAATTAAAACGATTGAACAAAAAATGAAGAAATACAAATAAATATAAATGAAAAAAGTTAAAAGATTCCAAGCCACGTTAGTTCACAAGGTTTCGATTGTTAGTATCCACAATCGTCTTCGGGTGATGACTGGACTGATATATCCGAGAGATGGGTCGTTCGAGTACTTTCACTTATCCCCACTTTCCATTTTTCCGCTTCACTGGGAGTTGACCAATTGGCGGCAGTTGGTCATTTTCCGCTTGATGATGGGTTTCCATATGTTGCGTATTTCTACGCTAGCTTGGCTGAATACGTTGTTGGACAGCATGTATGCGGCTTCCTTGAATTTTCTCCTAAACCAATGTTCCTCTTTAGATATGATCTCAGCTTGGGGCCACTCGATGTTGTGTTGATGGGTCCAAACATGGTCTGGTATTCCTGATTTGCTGGTTTCCCCTCGCTGGGTGTTTCTTGTGCTCGGCAATGCGAACATTTAATGGCCTCTTAGTTTCACCAATATTGGATTTTCCGCACTTACAGGGTATACAGGGTATTCCGTGAATGCAATTCTTGGAATCGCAGTCCGCGTTTGGTGGCCTGGTTTTCGTAAGACTGCTACGACCACGTTATGGATTTCCGTCAAGTATCGGCCAATAAAAGTAACATATGAATAATGAAATTAAAATTGGTTTTTCTGGTTAACAAATATTTGAAATATGTCAATTATGTAACACGTGTTGAAGATACATTGATGCACTGTATAATTGATTCATCGTATGTGTTGTCACATTGAGAATTACTGGTGAAGTTCACAGTAAATTAAATAATTATTTATTGCATTTCTTTAATATTAATCAGTACCAGAAAGTTGCACGAAAATCTACACATTTAATATCTCGTGGGCTTTAGAGCGTGCTGTTTTAAATCAAATCTAGGATAATTTGGACCCGATTAAATAATGAATCCAACTTGAAATAGTCTACTTGTTTCATTACATTCTTCATCTTTCACATAGAATGTTAACTCAGTTTCAAGTGTATTAAGTTTATTATCTTTTTTTCAGGACACTCTTCTGAAAATCAAACAAGTTTTGGTGGACGAAAAAAAACACATCAGGTTTGCTGATTGGGATGGCAAAGATGTGAGTAAACGTGTTTTTTGAATTTTTAATTCATTTTATTATTCAGGGTAAACAAAATTGACCTTTTTCTTTCTACTTCCACGATGGTGTAAAGTACATAAAAAGAAATTCAATCCCATGCAAAAATTTTAACGAGTCAGATTATACCTCTTAAAAATGTATGGTTTTATAGTACTGAAGTAGAAAATGAGTTTCAGCCTAATGTCGTCAGTCATTTCGAAAAGTGAAAACACAATTTTGAGGGGTTTATATTGTCAAAAACTTTTGTATCATTTTTAATGATTTAGATACTTATTACGACTGGGATTCTTACCAACCAAACGCCGAGTTATAAAAAAGGGAATAGGGAAAAAGGAAATGTGACGTAAGTTTTTTTTTGTTTTTTCCGTATATGACGTTATAAATAGTTATAACCTGTTTAATAATCCAAATACGGCAATGGGCCTACAAAACAACTTTTATCAGTGATGAAATATCTGTCAAATTGTCTTTAACTTATATTCATATTTCTTATAGTTGCATATATAACGCGTATAGTTGCATAACTCATTTATATTTTTTTTATAATTGTACTTTCTATATATTAAAAAAGTAATAGATTTTTTCCGAAATTTTGTAATTTCTATTAAATTTCAAATAAACAGCATTTTAAATGGAGGTTTTTGTTATTCAGTATAATATAATAAAATTCAAAACATAAAACTGAAATATACAGTGGGCGGCTAAATTATGGAACAAATTCGTTATTTTAGAAGCTATATACCTTTGACAAAAATCCTGAAATAGAACGATTATTATTTTTGAATGCCGATTTTTGAATGTATAGTCTGAACATATTACGATATTGATGAATGTGATTTTTTTTAAAAAATTGAAGTTAGGTTTCGTTTATTTGAAGGTGGTCGCCAATGTTTCATGGTGCATTTCATTAGTATGAACTTCCATTGTCTAATCCACTATATAATAGATGTTTGTTGGTTGGGTGGTAAGTGATAAACTTCTACATCGCTCAACCGATCGTGATGAAACTTGACACCTATAAGTAATTCTTCATGGAGAAGGTTTTTAGGCTATCAATTTTCGCTACTAGATGGCGCTGTAGAACAAATTTTTCGAAAGCACTGTTCTATAACGCTGCGCACGCCTAAGTTCGTTGATTCTGATTCTGTCAAAACATTGGAACAGCAGCAATACAGAAACATAGTACTAGTATGATATAAAATGATTTGAAATCCCTGAAAGAATCATAAAATTACAAAGAATATCAGAAAATAACAATCATACTAAGCCAAAAAAGCCTGAACAGAAATTACAATGGAATAAATACAAGCAACAATTGAAAATTGAACGATTAATAGAAATAAAAAATTTAAGTAAACCAATTAAAAATTTAAATATTTCAAGCCAAGTTACTTTGTTTCGATTATTAGTATCCACGATAGTCTTCGGGTGATGACGGAACTTATTTCTCCGAGAGATATGTTTAAAAATCTGTTTTTCCGTTAACCAACTGTCGCACTTATAGGTCATTCGAGTGCTGTCACCTGTTCCCTCTTCCCGCTTCATCGGTTTTAGCATGATCTGACCGTTTGGCGGGAGTTTGCCGTTTTCCACTTGAATATGCGTTTCCATATGTTGCGTATCTCTTCGCTAGCTTGGCTAAATGCGTTGTTAGACAACATAAATGCGGCTTCTTTGAATTTTCTCGTAAACCACTGATCCTCCTTGCTTGCTCTGCTATTCCCGATTTGCTGGTGCCTCATCGCTATGTGTTTCTTGTGCTCTGCAATGCGGACTTTCAATGACCGATATCGGATTTTCCACACTCGCAGGGTATCCGGTAAATCGAATTCTTGGAATCGCAAGCCGCGTTTGGTGGCCTGGTCTCCGTAAGGCTTCTACAAATAGTGTTTCCGGGTCTGAAGCAGGTTCTGTTGCACCCAATTATTCTTATCATTTTCGACAATCTTCTGATGTAGGGCTGACGGCTTCTCTTCCTTGTCAGGCTTTTGCTGCCTCTCACCTTAAGTCTTTTCCATCATCACTCTAGACTCTAGAGTAACCATTACGTTGAAGATAATTTTGATGATGCCTAATTCCTTAGGTTTTGTGATACTTCATCTGAAAAGTCTTTCAATACTGCATTCAGTAATGATCAATAATTTTTTATCCTTGTACTGAGTGACCGAAAACATATCATTTCAGTGGAATAATAACTTTATATCCTACGAAACACAGCAGTTAAGTGAGATGTTCTGTCATCCACCAGCAATAAGCAAATATATGGATACATTCCTCTTGCACATTGTGAATAACTTCTGGAGTAATTTTGCTAATCCCGATTCAAATTCTATATTTCAACTCCTCTAAATTTTCCGGTCTACATACACAGACCTTCTATTTCAAATGGCGTAAATCTGCAGATCTTACGCCACATTTCTCAAAAAATTCAAATAACGCTTGCCTGTGGGATTCTCTTCAGAATAATAAGGGCTAACAAATATATTTATTATTATCCCTGCCCAAACATTGACTTTCAGAGGGTGTTGAGTAGGCCCCTCAATCATCCAATTAGGATTACTCCTGCTTCAATATCTGCAGTTGTCACGATACACTAAACCAGTGTATTCCAACCTTCTTTGAGTCATGCCCCACCTTAGCCTTTCTAAAATACATATATATCTTTTAATAAAGAAAAATTATAATATTGTTCACTTAAGAAACTCAAATTATAGGTTTTAGGAGGAAATCACTAGGAATGTAAAAGGGCTCCAACATACATTCCTTTATCAAGTGTGTCATAAATATACTGCAAAAATGTATAAACTGCACTTTCCGTTGACCTATCTGGGCATAAACCATGCTGAAATTCAGAAATGATGCTATTAATTTATTTTTTCAAGGATATAACACAAGCACTATAGAATGATCCTCAAGTTGTTCTGAGAGCGGTGCCTGTGCAAAAGTAGCGATTCACATAGGATTCGAATCGCTGAAGATTAAATCCATTTGAAAAAGTTTCTCAGGAAGTTTATTCCACATAAAAGCAATTCCCCAAATGAAAGATTTTTTAAGCAGTGAAGTTCGAGGTGTGCTGAGTCAAAACGATGAGCAGACAAAGTCCGTCGCGTATTTGTAATATGTGAAATCATTTGAACATTTTTCATGAAAGTATCTATAGGAAAGAAACAAATCTAGATATCTTAATATATTGCCAAAGATCTTAAATTAAAAATATCAATAATAAATGTAACAATATAAATTCAACCATCATTAGAAAATAAATTTATTACTTTTTTATGTTCCTCTTGATAACAAATAAGAAAAACATTCGTGTGTTACCCTCTATCAGCTGATTTTGATATACAATTTTGTCAGTCTTCATGATACTTATTCTTCAAGCAAGTGTTTTAGTGCATTATTTTCCATAAGAATGAAATTAAAATCAATTAATAATCATTTCAAAAATGTTATACGCTTACTACCAAGGATATACTACCAAGGGAGTAGATTCTAGATTTACTGACCTTTGAAACAGACCAAAAATACGCGGTCCCAATGCACAGATAAATGCACACTTTAATTATAAAATATAAAAATATAATCAACTTGCTGATGACTGTCGTAGTGTGTCGGTTTTACGAGCGGCTATAGATGTTACACATCAAAAATATTATCAAGATTAAGGCTGAAACCAACGGATATCCTCCAAACATAACATACAGTTGACTAGGTAACGTGAATTTAGAAAATATTTCTGGAGATTCTAGACTTTATTGTTGTTTTATTGAAACAAGAGGCACTAATGGGTATGTAACATTTATGCGTGAGAAATATTTTGATTTATTTGACAAGCTATCCAATATTGATCTGTTATGCTTGTAAGAGTATATTTTAAAATGAAAACAGGCACTTTAAATTAATTTTTTTCACCGACTGTATACCTATCTGGTATCATCGTGACTTTGTACAATGTTAATGTGGTATAATAATATCACCACCTGGTGATCGTCTTTATTCCGAATAACACTGACACTATCTATGAACATTTTTGCACAGCGGGAATCACTTTACGAAGACCTAACACATCCGAAATGACTCGCATTTTCTCGTCGATTTATCATGATCTTTTTTATGTTTGCGTGACAGATAAATCGTTGACTTTGTTAGAAATTGGTATGTTAGAAGTCAGGAAGATACAAAAGGTTCTTGTGATATATGGTGTGGATTTTTTCATCGAATTACGACGAATAGGATGTCCATCATCGATTTATCGTCTGATGAAATTAATTGAAGAGAAACGATGGAAGAATGACTCTGCTGAAGCATATCCTTTAAATTCATTGGATTCTAAAGTTTCAGTTGTAAACAATACTGATGTTTTGAAATTTGATCATCACAAATTTGTCAACAATAGGCTTTTCCTGAAAAAATCAGGTAAAAGATGAAATCTTCTTGAAGAAGGTTATTTTTTCAAACATCACAAAATGTTGAGTTTTTAAGGGTGAACAATGGTTTCTCTCGATTTTCGGCAAAACTGCAAGTCCTATGGAAAAAAGTTGTAGGTAATAAAAAGAACTACAACTTTTGTATTCACAATGAGGTTATGTGAAAAATTTAAATAACCAAGTTTTTGGTTTTTCATTTTTATCTTTTAAAAAAATGTTTATGAAATTTAGTGAAAACTTGCCTTTTTATGTCCCAAATACACTGTGATTAATGTGATTAAAAATATCAATTTGTTCACCTTATTTTGACTTGATATCAAAAAAGCACCCTAATTTTCAATCAAAAATTCTAGCATCAAAATATTATCTTTTTCAAAAAGTCGTTGTGCTTTTTGTTCGTTGAAATCTCTACTTCCTGATGGTTTAAAAAAATATACAATACTGTAGTAAATGTTCTCAGAAAATGCAAAAAAATTGAAAAAAACTCGAATTCGAATTTTTTTAAATGTGATTGCTCCAATTGTATTCAGTTAATAATTTTATTTGATTATTTCTAATCACATTCATGTCATAGAAAGTCTCAAAAAATATAAATATTCATGTAAATCGTACTATTGAATTTGGATACTTCATTCTGATTACATTATTAATTATAATATTTTTAAAATCGTTAATCTTGTTATTTATAAATACCTTATCTTGAATTTCAATCACTTATCCATTAGTTTTTGTCTCTTTGATGGCATTTCTTCATCGTTAGATTCGACAAACCTTTCCAATTCTAGTTGATCTTCGAAATCTTCACGACCATCACTTTCCTCGACTTCAATATTATTTCCAGTCTGAGTTGGTTCTTCATCCCCAATTTCATCTGAATCATTAACTTCCTCGTAGGTGTTTTCTTCCATATTGGACCAATTTTCAGAACCATGACAATTTGCATACATTTCTGCATTTTAAATCATGTTTTCTATAGTCATATTTTGAAATGTTACATCTAGTTTCACAGCTGCAGCAAATAGTTTTAGGCAATACTTCCGGAATTATTTTCTTTTCTATAAATTTGGGCATAATGCCAGGTTGATGTTGCTTCCAGCCCCAATCTGTTTCTGTCCTTTCGTTACCGAACCAAGTTTGAAGCTAACAACAATGTTGTTCTACTGCTCCTTCTGTGGGTGGGAGGTTTGCCAAAATGAAAGATGATTTAATTTTTGTCAATTAATATTTTTGAAATCTTAATTGATTCAGTGTTATTTTTTCGTTTTTATATTTATAAATAGATTCGATTAATTGTAATCCATTTTTTATATATTTTTCATTTGCATCTTTCGTATAAATACAATTGGCCAAATTTAGCCGTTGCAAAGTCAAGGCTTCAACATCCACTGCTCAACAAGATTCGTCATTGTCTTCCACTGCAGCTTTCACTGTTTATTCATTAGAATGAACCTTAACGAGTCCAAACAGAGCTGTTTGGTGTTGGATCACGAATGCTTTTTTGCGGTAAAAGCTGCAGAGGAAGATAGTGGACGAATCAAGTTTATCTGTGATATTTGTGGATTGAGTCTCCTGTCAGTTACATAGATGGAGTTTGCGTTAGATTCGTTATATCTCTTCCATTGTAGCTTTCACTGCACGACAACTAGAAGAAACCTTGGCGAGTCCAAACAGAGCTGTTTGCGGTGAAAGCTGCAGAGAAAGATAGTGGACCAATCTCGTTATCTATGGATTGAGTCTCCTGTCGATTCAATTCATGAAGTGTTCGTGATTACGTTGTGCAGCATTCTTGTGAATAATATCTGTTTCAATTTCATGACGAATGTTTAAATTACAAACTGAATGAAAAAAGTGATTTCCGACTGTTCCATTGTTTAAATGAAAGTAGTTACCCCGTAGTTTTTTCTTTCAGTTGGTATCTGAATGAAACTTCTACACATACTCCACAACATAATCTTTCTTATTAAGTTTTCGCATTTTTGTTTGATGATGGAGAAGTAAACCTATTTTATGAATAATAGGCGAAAAATAGAATAAATGCTAAATAATGTATGAAGCATATTTCATGGCCAGCTGTCGCACTCCTGAAACTTTATTCTGCTAACAATAACAATAAAAAACTAACCTTGAGATGTTAATGTTGTCATAAACTTTTAAAGCAAGTTTCAACATTGGAATCTTGGTTAGGAGAATGAACCTCTGATTTTCCTTGGGATTTTTCTGAAGAATTACGAGGTACGTGATTCATTTTTTCCTCAGAATCAAAATGTAATCTTTCAGCCCGATTACGAAAAGTCTTGAACGACACACGGATTTGGTTACAATATTCAACCTCGTCCGTTATATACAACATTTCGAGCTTGTAACATTGATAACGTTGCTACTGTTAATTTCCGAAAAAAATGACAAAAATTTAACTTATTCCATCAAAAGAGCATCTTCAATTTCAATTCAATAACATTATTTCGTTTATAACACCTTTGAGTATATTAACAGGAAAATTATTGACAAACTGCTAGAGAAAGAAAGACTGAAACTAGAACATCAGTTTGGATTTAATAATTTCAATACACTTTGCATATTGCATTTCATTACTGTCAACCGTTAGAGAATAGGGAAATAAAAATTATTCTGAAATTGAATCGATTCAAATCAGTGAATGACACTTGTCAATTTCAGCAGAAAATAATTTGTTTTCTTTACAATTTCCTTATCTATCAAAAACTCTTCTCTCACACCAGAACGACGAAAGAAGTTAGACTTGAAATCTATTTATATATTTACAGGGGTCTCCAAACTACGGCCCACGGGCCAAATCCGGCCCGCCAGTGTCATCAATCGGGCCCGCGACAGCCAATGATTTACTGTCATCAATCTAGCCCGCGACAGCCAATGATTACCTTATTGTTGTTAGTATTGCTGTGATAAGTTGAAGAAGAAAACACAGAATGATAATTACTCGGTTTTATTTACTTGCAAGGTAAAACTTAACGACAGAAATGATGACAAAG
>WOGN01008524.1:0-11258 GCA_015342105.1 Leptinotarsa texana
AAAGGTTTCAGTACTGATGGTTTTGCGGAGGCATAGGCAATGCAACCATAATCAATCTTGGAACGTATGAGAGCTCTATATAGAGTGAGAAGAGTCGATCCCTCTGAACCTCATTGTTTATGGGCTAAGTATTTCAAAAGGTTGATTTTTTTGTGACAGAATAGAATGAGATGTTTAATGTGTTTGTTTTGTTATAGGCATTTTCTGGCTTTCAGGTGATTATGCAGAGTGATATTTTTTAATAAATCGATAATCTAAAACTTTTCCACTTTCAAAAAATAATTATGGGTCCACCGAAATACAGCGAATCAATGAATTTATAGATATTATTGGATTTCTCAAATATAATAGTCATGATAATAATGATAGTAGCGGTTATTCTGAAGATAAACAGAATTCTAGCACACTTTTATATTTTCCTATTTTGAACAAACGAATATGCTAGTTCAGTTAGAGACGGTTAAGGGGAAGAGTAGTTGAATGCAAAGGGAACTTGCCCATTGTCAGATGTACGAGGTCTGTTGAAAAATACGATAAAATTTAATTTTTTTTTAATATTAACTTATTCATCGATTTCTATTTTGTTCTATTTAAAGTAGTACCCTTTAGATACAATAAACTTTGGGGGTCTCTGAGGAATTCGGTTTTTATTTATTTCCTCATTTCCATCCTGCAATATGAACAAACTCTCCTTATCCATTATTCAACCCAAGCATTATTTTTTCGAGCAATTGGCAACTTCTCAATATGAAACCAAGTTCTGTAGTCGTGAATTATGCTGAATTATATTTTCCATATAACAGAATATCGTAAATGGAAACAATGTATCCCACAACTAGGTAAAAGAGTAAATGTTGTTGTTGAAGTAAGCCGTTGTGGGTATATATTATTACAAGCTCTTTCGACTCATCATCTATGCATGCCTGAGCGTTAGCTCATCTTAAAATTAACTACAGAAAATACTTATAGCACTTATCTGAAATCTTCAAAGGTGTACGAAGACGCTGATATGCAGGTTGTGAATATTAATGTTCAAACTCCACCAGAAAAGCAGCCAATATTCATGTTGCATCTGTTTTAGTCATAATCTGATTCTGCTTTGATAAAATCATTCCCACTAAGTCTAGAGGAGATCCGACACTGGCTTTGAATTTAATTTATAAATAACGACCAGAGCCAGCTTCGCCCAGATGGAAGAGTATGCATGCCTCAATTTTTCTGCCATAGAGATATGTTTTTATTACACGCTTTATATCAGCTTCACCTGTATGTATGTATGTTTGTTTGCAACTCTCAAGCTGTATTGACAGAATTATCAGCATAATTGCTTGATCTATTCGCGTGCAGATGGCGCTGTACGTAACTATCAATTATTGTTTGATCTGTTTGCGGGTACATGGCGATGTACGTAACTATCAATTATTGCTTGAGCTATTCACGGGCAGATGCCGCTATACGTAACCTCCTTGATAGGTTGGTCAAAAGAAAATCAAAATAAAAACATATTTTAAGAATTGTAAGTGTTAGCGAAACTTTGTACTAAAGATAAAATATTTAAATATTTATAATTACCAGTTATTCAGTACAGAAAAAAGTTTTGAATGGAACAGAAGATGTGTCTCGAAATCTAATTCGATTATTTGGAAGCAAACCAGAATATGGACATTAGTGTGAATTCTGTTTTTATGTGAAAAAGGTCAATTTTTTCTTAAAAAAAATTGATTTTTTTGCTGACGTTTCGAATTCAATCAAATCCTTCTTCAATCCTCTGTGATAATGAATTTTCATGCACCCACTTTTCATTCTTTTTGACTTTTCTAAAACATTTCTAACCATAAAAAATCACAGTGGTTAGGTTAGGTTAGTGGTTCTACAATTTCTTGTTGAATGGTGTAGCCTTGATAAATTGAAACTCAATGTGGAGAAATGTAAAGTAGTGAGTTATAGTTGAAAAAAAGAGGTTTATACATTCCCTTATGTAATACAGGATTCAGATCTGCTGAGATGTTATGAAATCAAAGGCCTAAGGGTAATATTCGATCATAAATTAACATTTGGTAGTTTCGGAATCTTTCAGAGCTTATGGTTTCATTGTTAGAAATTGCGGAAACTTCCATAATATTGAAGCCATGAAGTTTTTGTACTTCACCTACGTACGTTCGAAGATAAAATATGCAAGTATCGTCTGGAGTCCATTATATGGGATTCATAACATAGCCATTGAAAGAGTTCAAAGAAAGTTTTGTACATTTCTAATTTTCAGAATAGATGGTTCTTACCCTGAGAGAGGTATCAGTAATGATGTCATATATGAACGTTTGGAACTTTTTAGTTTAGAGCAACGTAGAAAATGTGCGTCGCTCATATTTTTATTCAAGTTAGTGAATGAGAGAGTTGACTGTCCTAAAATTCTTGAACAAATTAACTTCAATGTACCACCGCCAGCTTCACGATTTCAACCCATTTTTATACCTCTCAGAGCAAGAACTAACATTATGCTCAATTCCCCACTATATGTTATGTGCATAAATTTCAATAGCATCTATGCCCATGGTGGTTTATGCTTCACTAACCTTCATAACATTATTAGAATTGCTAACATGTACTTGAAGTACTCAGAATTAGTTTTTCTTTTTAATTCATTTTATTTTTCGTTTATAGTTGAGTATTGTGAATGGGTAACTGTTGGACAATAAAGCTATTATTGTCATTATTATTATTATATAGTTATGAGCTGAAAACAGACAAAAATCAAAATTAGGAAAAAATGAACCACGCCAATATACAGAGAATACAGTAGAATAAATAATCATTGACATATGGAGTCACAAAAAACATAAAATACATGACATCAAAACGATTAAAACCTATCAAGTTGACAGTTCCTATTTTCTTCTTTGATTTTTTGATAATCTCTTTGTGTTTTCTCTTAAACTTTCTTCAAATATTTTTGTATTCCCAGTTCTGAAATTGTACAAAAAACTCAGAAAACAGGAGTTTCTAAGAAGGATATATGTTTGTATTTGGTATTGAATCTTCTACACACATTTCCAGTGTGGATAAGATTATTTGAATATTTGAATTTTGAGGTACATACTCCGAACACGATATTCAAGGATTTCGGAATAACAGTAAATTTTTCACGAAGTTGAGCTGCTTCATTCGTACCGTACATCTTATATGACAAATGGTGTGAGTTCTTCTGAATAAAACATTAACCACCGTCACTTCAATTTCCGTAAGATCTTATAACTATGTAATAACTTGATAAAGTGTTTGTAAAACTTCATCTGCTAGGAAAGAACGAGAGTTTGTGAATGTTTGGATGGAGAAAATATCTTGGAAATGAGTTGAGTTTCAGCTTTGTAATAAATAACTTCCGAAGACTATATTTAGATGGAATGAAACTTTTTTCTGGTATTAAAAGAATATCAATACTTTCTCAAGTTCAACAGTAAAATATTTTTCCAATCGCCAGAAATGCAATACGAGTACTATTCCCGACATATATCGTCATATATCGTATATTTTATTTAATTCTGCCTTTATAATAAATCATAAATAAATGAATTTACAAATTTCATTTCAAGTTTCAAATGATAGTATCAATTTCAGTTGAACAAAAATTTAAAAAAAACTCATTATCAGGAGACAGTTTTATAGTTTTTAATATTTTTCATTCACTTAACTTGGCGAAAACATATATTTTGCAAGTGAAAAAACCTAAAGGTTTTAACAGAGTTGACTTTCAATAAAATGATAATTACCACTGAAAGCATATATTTTTAGGAGAGGTTGAATTTTGGGAAATAATTTGAAGTATAGTTTATCCATTCCCAATTGGAACGGCAATAAAAATAAGAGTACAGTCATAAACATTTCTTCTTGCCCGTGGCCCCTAGTCGCCCAGATAGTTAGTGAACATGCTATCAAATGTAGTTGAGGAATAAAGGCTCAGCTAACTTGTCCATTTCACAATATTTTTTTATCAGTGTCGTGTGTTCGTGGGATCAGGTGAGGTAGTGAGTGGTTTTGCAAACCCATTTTCGAAAACTTTTTCTAGAAATCAATTACCCTAACACCAAACTTATATTTTTGCACCTTGCCTAAAAACAAGGGTTAGCTGTTTATATACCTAAAGATTTTTAGTCCGATGTGGACTTTGTTTGTTAAAATGATGATTATCCTAATTTATTTTTCGGTAATTAACTGATGGAACCACTACCTGCAAATTAATTTGTCCGCTTTTTGATCTATTGTTGACAAATTAATTTGTCCGCTTTCTAATCTATTGTTGACAATTTAATTTACAGGTAGTGGTTCCACTAGTAAATTACCGAAATAAAGTCCAAAAACTTGGTATATAAACAGCTAACCCTTGTTTTTAGATTTGCTTCACCTGAAGATGATAACCTTGTTAGCGAAATGCGCGTCGAGTGCAAAAATATCAGTTTGATTTCAGGGCAATTGATCTCTAGAAAAAGTTTTCAACTTTTACACCAAAGGTTCTAATCCAAAGTGGTGGTGGTGCTGTCTGGTTTTTTCAACCAGATATTGGACAGTACACAAGTTATTCCAATATTTCGATAAAGGTTATTATCATTATCAAAGAAGAGCTACAAAAAATGTGATGCAATAATATAAATTTTGTTACAAAAAGGCTCAACTCACTGTTGGTGAGGATGGTCGTGTCGAAAAGAATGTTACATTTGACTAATTAAAACATGTCAATAAAATAAAACAGGTTACCAGATTGAAAGAAAATTTTGACTCCTCACCGATACAAGGAAGATTATTTGAATTCACATAATATAATCATTATGGTTTGAAATTATAATTTATTGGTAAAATCCATGTGACTGCAGACCACAGACAGAGATAAAAAACAATTGACACTGACAGCTGTTCTGTGATCCAATTTGAAAGATCGTTCGTTTGTAACTTTATGTTTCAGAGTGGGACAAAAGAGAAAAATTATGGTGCAAGTGTGATCAGAGTCAACTGATGTTTTGTGAAATCATTAATGAGAAAACCCAATGTCAAAAGCATACAATGTTTCGATGTCGTATTCTGAAAACTTTTGTACGGACCATTTCAGATTCTCGAGGCAACTTAGGCATCACTGCGTATTTTCAATCGTGACAATGTGACTATGTTTTCTTTATTGATTATTCCTGAACTATCATGTTGTCTTTCAACAACGTTACCAGTTTTCGTGAATCTATAAAACAATTCCAATCAATATTGTATGGTCAACGTTTTTGCCCAGATGTGTCTCGCTGAAAATATAGTGGCCTTTGCAGATTAGTACAAACCACTATTTCAATTCGCTTTCAAAATATGTAAACTATTTTCATATAATGCAGTGTTATGAGAATAACAAAGTTAAGAGAGCCTATAACATTCGATTACATGATGCAAAGAGAGGGGTCGAAAAGCGTTAGTAACCTGGATGTTACATATGATGACAGTTTATCCTTTTCAAACTATGTGAAAAGTATAAACAAATCAGCAAACCGTATGTCAGGCTCCATCGTAAGACACACATACACCATACACACCATACACACATACACACTATACACCAGAATGATCGAGACTTGAATTCGAATCGGAAATTTGGTTTTCGAAGAAGAAAAAAATTGAAAACAAATTTTTGAGAATACTGTACTACAGAAAATATCGTATCTGTCTCGACTACATAAAGAACAACACAATTGAGTTCAGAATATTGTCTCTGGACGATAGAAGATATTTTTATTAAAAATACTGAATCATAAAGTCTACTCTCCTGAATTACTCACACGAACAATGTTTGGAAATAAATTGTACAGTTACATAGAGTATTTTCAAAAAATGCGTTACACAGTACAGCTACTGGACTGAGTCATGGCCAGTGGGAGAAATCGTATCTGCGTTAAAGTTTGGTTCGGTTTATTAGGAAAGAAGGAATATAAACTTTTATTGGCAATTTTACGTATTTGGTTGTTAACGGCTCGAATAATCTAACAGACTGATAACAGATTTCTACACATCTACTGCACATCTTGAGGGAGGGGCTTCTCATCGGCCATGACTCAGTCCGGCAGCTGTACATAAAAAACTACAATTAAGCATGATGCTCAGTTTGTTTGATTTTTGATATTTTATATTTTTTTGACATTGCTTACGAATCTGTAGCCGTGAAAATTGAAATTGACGTGTTGTGCAATCTTAATATATATGAAATGACCTGATCCATTTTACCTGGGATGCACTGTATGGAGCTTCGCCACTAGGCGTACCATGAGGCTGCTGGATGATATCCAACAGAGAATCATCTTCCTCATAGTAATCCCCAAATCTCATAAACAACTTTTATCCTGGAACTCTTGGAGGCATGTTGATCTATATATGTCAGAAGTACAGCCGTTTATCGTTTCAAAATTCAACTTTAATCACTTCAAAATACACTCTTCAGGAGGTCTTCCATTTGGAGAACGGCAACCTAGTGGAATCAATTTCCAGAGGTTTCCAAAATGAATATAATCAGTCTTGCGATTCAAAACCAACGTTAATCGATATTTTCACACAAGCACCCCTCTTATTTTAAGAATTTTCCTGCGGTGCTTGAACATTTCCATGAAAAAAGCAGGTTTAGTAGGAATCTAGCTTTGCTTCGTTCGAAATATCCTAGCCTCAATAATGGATGAAACATACATTTCACTGGAGAATTTGAAAGATTTGCTTGACCATATCTCATATGAATTCTTACCGAAATGCTTTTAACTCATATTAGAGATTAGAATAATTAGTTTCTTGAATATTGTGGGCCTATTTATTAATCGCTTCATCTAATGTCATCTCTAGTGCTTCGGAACGAATTGAAAGAATTCGTCAAATTATTATTGGTTTTTCCTCCTTTGGGATAATGAAGTAATTTCTATCAGGAATTTGACGCCCCCGTATAATCTCTTCAACGAAACAAAATCAGATTGCAATTGGGTGGTTGAGTTTCCAGTCTGAGGAAGTTTTTTATTTGTTTACGTCAATTAATTCCTCCAATTACACCCTTTGAAAGTAATACCAACCGTTTCAACGGATAAGGTAATTTATAAGTGTTTCTGATTAGTTTGAGCTTTCCAGAAGTCAAAGTTAATGAAAATGTCATATTCTGATTGTGTTTCTTATTTGGATATCAACTTCGAAATGACAATTTGGGAAAATAACAGTGAAATGGAAAATGAGGAAAATCGTTGAAAAAATTAAAATTTGGAGCTCCTTTTTTATCTGCATAATTTATTCTCCTGTCTTTATTCAAAATTAATTAAAAAGTAGGGAAGGATGACGTTGACTAGAACTTCAATTCAGTATATAAGATTGATATGAGAATCTGAATTAACCTACAAAACAACTTTGTTGTGGGAAGTACTACAATATTTTTATTCTCCACAGACAAATTACTTTCATACCTTTTTTTTTCTTTTTTTCTTTTTATGATTGATTCAGCCTTTACTTAATGAAGATCCACACAAAAGTTTGGAGGTGTAGTTTTTGAAATTACTTTGATAGCTTCTGTGGATTAATTCTGTTTCTGTTTAAAATCTGTTTTTCCGTCATTGAGATGTTGCCTCCATATGAACGAAAACTCTCAGAAGTTGAGAAACTTGTGCGAGCTAAGGTCTAACGAGGTCTTATCCTTTAATGTGTGATTCCAAGCACGTTGTCAAAAATTAAATTTCGAAGAATATTGAAAACCAAATAGAATATGGATTTTTTGAAACCAAATCGCACAAATCATTTGTTTTGACACTCCAAATCAAGAAAACAAATATTTCGAATTGAATTTCAAAACATCCACTACTCTCAAAGTTCTATCATTTTTTCACGGATAAATAATTATCACCAGAAATATTTCGCTGGAATCAAATGAGTGACCACCTACTAAACAATTTTGGAGTATTACATTACGTGGACCAACACAAATGAACATCGTACCACGGTTGTAATTACCCTGATACAAAAAAGGCCGTAGACTTTTGAGTTTGGAAAATGCTTACTAGGTGGAGTCTCGACCATAGGAGACCAGCAATTGGAGCGTTTCTTCATGAGGCAGCTACCAGAGCAGTAGATGAACTTGGTTCAGTTTACGATACTGGACGAAGTGATAACAATTATGTCAACGAGTTAGAACCTGTTCAGCAAAAAGCCCATCAAAATGCAGAGATGATATTATTTCGGCGACTACACAAGGATGAGCTGATGCATAGGGTCTTCTTCAACAACATTGTAGACCTCGGCTTACCAAAATACCAGACGTTTGCTTTTCTCAAGTCGAATGGATTGAAGTTGAAAACTGGAGAGTTCGTTATAGCTTGCCAGGATGGCGTCTTAAACACCTTAGTTTACTATGGTCGCGTGAAGTATATAGAGATTCTTAGTACTCTTGACATGTCCAATATATGGGTTTCCAGTCTATCCAGTATATGGTTTCCCAGCATATATCCACCGACACAATATGGCTTTAGGGTTACTATATATTGATCACTCCTGCAGTACTGACCTGATACCAGTGTTGCATTATTCGCAGAAAAAATGAGTTTGTTGTAGAAAATGAGAAGTAACGAATTCATTATAACATTCTACACCGTAAGGCTAATTCTGCCGATCAAAACCATCAAAGTGGAACTATATTCATTGTTAAATTTTCAGCTTTGAGTGAAACGAATATCGCCCGGAAAAAGAAGGAAAACGCTGGAAATGTAGCGATTTCCTCTTCGAACTGCACAGATCCTATTCAGGCGATTCTGTTAAGATGATTATTCTGATTATTTTTTTTCTTAGTTGAATGATGCATTTGTCTACTCTCTAGTCTCTAAATCACCCCGGCTTGCAAGGCAAAGCGAGGAGTCTTGGCTGGACAAATGCAAAAGGCTGTCATTTTCGGCTCATTATGCTGGTTGGAGGCACATGATTTTCAGACCCAATAGTGATCTCTAACCTCATGGCGTGGGATATGATCATTTGCTATTTATGCTCATGCGTCATCAGCAGGACTCAACCAGCACAACTAATATGGCGATTTTCCCATCGAACTGCATAGATCCTCTGTTGAGATGATAATTCTGATTATTTGTTTTCTTGGTTGAATAATGCATTCTTCACTCTCTAGTCTCCAAATCACACCGGCTTGCTCTATCAAGGCAGGGAGTCTTTGCTGGACAAATACAGAAGGCTGTCATTTTCGGCTCATTAAGTTTGAGAGACATGCTTTTCAGACCCAATAATGATCTCTAACCTCACGACGTGGGATATGGTCATTGGTTATTTATACTCGTGCTTCATCAGCAGGGCTCAACCAGCACAAATTTCACAATAATTATATTTTTATTTTTTCAAAGATATTAAACACATATGGAATCAGTCAACTGAATATACTACTGATGAGCAGAACATTCAATTAATGTATAAACAGTATCATCGGTGAGCCTTCCACGTATCCTATCACGATAGCTTCCTCTGTGGGCTCTGATGTTATTTAGTTGCCTTGCAGTAAAAGCTGCAAAGAAAGATGACGAACTTCAATCAGAGGTCGATGTCGAAGCTTGACTTCATAGCGGTAGCCTCATTTATCTCTAATATACGTAGATCGAGTTTCATACATGTCGCCTTTGTAGGGGGCGATGTTATCGCCTTCTCTTAGTCAGCTTCATCCTCCAACACTACATTCAAAGTTCAGCCTAGCCTCACCTAACCTATGGTGGTTCAAAACAGCACTCTCTGCTTCACTGAATGCTTCACATTGTGCTTTGGTTTCATCTATATTTTACTGAATTGTAGTTATAGTTGATACACAGACCCATGTTGATTTTGTGTAATTATATTGAACCAATCAACAAAAGATCAGAATATCTCCAGAAAGACTGTGTTGAAAAAATTGCAAGATTCATTATGAGTCGATAGTAATCAATTACGGAGAAATTATACATAGGTATGATTATTACGTTTGCCAATGAAAAGTTTATTATACTACCATAAATGTTTTCGAACCGGATATAAAAATGAAGGGTCAGATATTTCCGCTTTCTGCTTTGATAAGATTGTTGGGGGTTAAAATGGACACCAATATGTCTTGCGCTGGAATTGCAAAGGGTGCTTCTCAAAAGTTTGGAACTCTGCTCCGAACCAGAAAACTATTAACACCTCAGCAACTACTGAGGCTTTACAAAGCTCACATCAGACCTTTGAAGTATTATTCTCATGTATGGGATTCCGCCCCCAAACATACCTTGGATCTGCTGGATTCCATCCAGAAAAGAGCCATCCGCCTGAATGGAGACGCGAACCTTACTTGCAACCTTGATGGTCTGGAACATCGAAGAAAGGTTGGAGATTTGTCTTTCTTCTATAGATAATCCAGAATTTTTTGAATTGAAATAGTTATAAAAATTGTTTCAAACAAAAACCACTCTCACGTCTTCTTGCCTTGGGCGTGATTCCACTTATTTTTTTTTTGAATAATTGCCCACAAAATACATTTACTCACCGTTTTATAAAACATACAGGCTTGTCTGTCCTCATCCTCTGCCGAAGGACAGTCTATGAATCCGTCACAGAGGACGTGGTCGTCTATGCAGTGATATCTACCCTGCCGATCAGGAGTGGGGCAGGCGAATCGTTCCATGCCGTCGTCCGCTGGAGGACATTCTGAAATGAAAAGTAAAACATTTTTCAAAATGTTCAGATATATTTTGTTGCTATTTTTGTGTCTGCTGAAAACATCCCTCTGTGTGATCTTTCAGGTATGCATATTTCCGATTGTTCTAAACACCAAATCGTTATTTTTACATCTCGACACGTGTTTCGATCACCAAGTGAGCATCTTCATCTTTCTCTTGAAGATAACCACTTGGTTATCGAAACACGTGTCGAGGTGTAAAAATAACGATTTGGTGTTGGGAAAAAACTCCAGTAATATCCATTACTACACCAAAGGTTTCAAACAGTACATCATAAGTCCGATTGTTTTTATCAATTAGTTATTTCTGGACCGTTTAGAAACTGTAGGAGTTAGAGGTATTACTTTAGACTTATTCAAAAACTATATATCAGATAGAAATCAAAAGGTTAAAATAAACAGTACCCTCAGCGTAAGTTGCTATTAACCAAAATTAATACTACCTAGTGAAACAAGACAAATAGACGATACTGAAGTTAGTGAAATTAAAATTATAATCATGTACGATGCAACTCAACAAGTAGATATACGGAAGGTGTTA
>WOGN01008525.1:0-11258 GCA_015342105.1 Leptinotarsa texana
CCGTTTTGGTCTTTGTCTTCTTCTTTTTCATAGTTGTTTACTTTTTGTGTTATCTTCGTGTTTGGCTTGTATGTGATGTTGATGTTTAGTGGTTTGAAGACGTTTGTTAGTTTTTTGGTTTGTTGTCCTATGTACGTAAATGCTGTCCATCGTTGTGTAGTTTTATCTGTTGGGTTGGCTTGATTCTTGTTCTGTATTTTTTGTTTGATTTTTTTTTCTAGTTTATCTATTGTCTTTTGGGTGTATCCGTTTTCGTTCGCTATTTCATCTTATTGAAATCTGGTTAGAACACAAACTCCTTGCAGTAAATTGAGAGGAAATGAATTTAGAGGTCAACATTCAAGGTCTACCTATCACAATCATCTACAATCATTACAAAAAATCAAATATTTGGGCGTCTTCTTCGATTGTCATTTAAAGTAGAATCACCATATCACTCATATTATTAAAAAACTACAAACAATATAAAGATTGAAATATTTGAAAAAATACTGAAATATGACCAGCTGAAAACCTTGTACCACGCCTTGGTAGAAAGTCATTTGAGATATGGTATTTTGGGATGAGGCGAAGCCCTGAGAACGCACCTTAAGCCTCTGGAAACCATTGAAAAAAGATTTCTGAGAATAATGCTATCAAAAAACAACAGATATCCTTCAGACCAGCTTTTTGGTGAAAGTTATATCCTTGATCCAAGGCAATTTTACTAGATGAAAACTGGTTTGAAATATCATACTTCGCGGAATCAGGCACAGCTACCTACTCACCATTACGAAACTCGCCAGAAAAATCAACATATAGTACCTTACATGGCTGAATCGTTTGGTCAAAGGTATTACATATACATTGCGCCTAAAGTATATAATTCTATTCCCAAATTAATGACCGACATCAAAAAAATGTTTACTTTCAAGAAAGAATTAAAAAAATACATTCTGAAAATGCATAAAATAGTAGTCACTGACAATCAATATTATCAAGCAGGAATACAAACGATTGATATATTATATTACACAGAACTGGTTGAAAGCTAAATAATCTTGAAGTGTGTCTTCGTATTGTATTATAGTGTTTGTTTTTTCATTTTCTTTTATTTTAAGTATAATAACCAATTATAATAGCTGTACATGTTTGATTACATTAACGATTGAATATGTTCGTAGTCGAATACTTTTATATGTTATTCATTCTATGGTTTTGTTTAATTATTTCAATGTATGTATGTATATGCCTATTCACACCAAATTTGTATTTCGAAACAGGGTTTCACTTACTTATCGAGCATCTCGTTATTTATTTGAACTTTCAATTTGTAGTTCTCATTTGTATTTGTATTTGGATTTTAAATAAATAACATATTATTATTAATATTATTATAAAATCTGGGCTGATAGGCTTTGGATAAATGGAACCTGAAGTACCAAATCTTTCGTCCGCATACACCATCAGTGATATGTGCATTTAATGATGATTGTTTCAGCCGTAGTGGCAGGCGAATCTTTTGGTACTTCGGGTTCAACTCGACGACGGTCTACTATCAAGGATTTCATTCTCTTTGAAGACTACTCCAGCCATCAAAAACTTGATCAATTTCAAAATCCCCATGATGAATATCTCCATTTCAAACAAACCGTATCCTCATAAAAGAACTTGAAAAAAGGAAGGACCGATTAAATTCTCAGAATTCTCGGATGCGGTTAGTCTTTGTTACAGAGTGAACACAGAGGAAGGTCACATTTCTAAATCATATTTCAAGTGGCCTATATTCAACATCATCATTGTGATATTATTACACTCACACATGAATCGATTGCGGTTTAGAATGTACTGAATCATTGAAGTTAACAAACGGGTGAATCGAATATTCCCACTGGTCTTCAATGACATACCAAGTCGATTTGTAAACCCACTCGAAAAAAATAATTACCCTATTACTAACTCCACGTTTGCTTATTGCTTTCTATATGGTGACGTCATACAACGTTGACTTAAATATGACTAGTTTAGGGAATATGTCTCAGTTTGTGAAAGTACTAATTGCTATCGTGTTTCTTCCTTTAGGAGAGGATGAATTTCGATCAGGGTATCTTCTGGTTTACTGTGTGTTTTTTGTTTTCTAGTGAGTAGTTATAGTTTTTCGACAAATCTCAAAACCGTGGGTGAATTCTGTTGAAGATTGGAAGTAATGAATAATCACAAACTTTCACATTACTGGAAGTATTAACATACATCCTTTTATTTATGATAAGAACCCTTTTACATCAAGATTCACATGGAATGTCTATAATGTTCTCAATGAATAGTGAAGAATCATAATTTACATACTGGTAAATGTACAGTGAGATCAATAAAGTCACCATCATGTTAGAATTTTGTTATTATTAGCTTCATTCTGAATTTGACTTCGGCACCAGTTTCTGATTGGATAAAATGAAATGAATAATAATGAAAATTCACATCACGACACGTGATTCCCGTTTTCTGATATTGAATTTTCTACAAAAATATTCCAATTGTCATTAGTTATTCACAAAAATATCTAGAAGAGACTGAAAACAGTTTTCAAACCGGTTCATGGGTTTTATTTATTCGACTCGTATACTATATATTTACAGTCATTTTAATAACTGACCTTGCTTTCAGTGGTTTTCTATATCGATAAAGATTTTTCTTCATCTATTAGTATTTCATAGGTTAATTGAGATGTGTGGTTTATAAATTGAGTCATTTTAGTAGCACAACTGTTACTGTGGAAAGTTTCATAAATAATATAGAGTAAAAATTTACCAATATCGCTATTTTCTGCAGTACCAAACATATTCTATTTCGAACTCTGATTGTCAGAAAAGAATAAACAAAATGATTTTGTTTTGTAGATTCTTATAATATTTTTAGCCTGTTGGTCTCTAGTTGGTGGAGTAAATGCATTGATATTGACACTCACTGAATTGAAACTCAACCAACTGAATATCATTTGGGTGCCTATTTCAGACTGAGTATATACTTCTTCCCACGTTTTTTCAACGAAAGTGATAGCTGTGTCATCATCTAATGAAGTTATTTCACAGTTGGAATGGAATTTTTCGAAAATGTTCATAAATAGGAGAAATTAGATGGGTCCCAATGCAGTTCCTTGGGGTACGACCCGAATAACTAGTAGTGAATCGTTTACCTCAACTATGTGTATTCTGTGTGTCACATATTTTCAAAGCAACACTCCTCTCACCAATCAATGTCAGCTAGACGTTGAAGTAGTATATTATGATCGACAGCATCCAACTCCAAAAAAACAGTTATATATATTTTTCTTGATTTTGAAAACAGTTATTGACTTGATTAACTGCGTTTGGAAATTCTTTGATTTGTTATTTACAAAAGTAGCAAATCGGTTCAGACAAAGAATAGTTCCCATTTCAAACTGATGCAATCATTGTGGTTGTTTTATCGTGGTTCACCAACAACTGCATCAGATGAGTACCGGTTACAAAAAAATTCGTTCGTAAATAACAAACTTCTTCGTCACTCCAAGCTTCTATTGGTTGATCTTAAATTGTTTGACTGAACTATTTCTCAGAAAAAAAATAACCGAAGTGTAACATGGGGGGAAAGATGATTTGACAGGTATCTATGAGCAACATCCTCGGAAGTTTCACATTCTTCAATTCTAAATTTATTTAAAAAACTCCGATTTCAAACACGTTACAAATACAATTGTCATTGAATTTTGTAGTTTTCGATACACAAACGAGATTATGATGGAAATACACATCGAACAGAAATTTGTTTGAAAGAGATCTACATTACTATTTTCAGAAGTACTGAAAGCATATACAGCTTGTCAAATGTAGGAAAAGCTCTCCAAATCTCGATATGGTCCTGTCTACTAATTGCGCGTTTGTTGGAAGACGACATCAAATACTATCTAAAACGAGTAGGTAATGACTTCACATAATATTGAGTTGAAAAATATTTATTATTTCAACTCCTCACCAAATGTTTGAAAAAAAATTAGAAACTTGTTTCATTAACTTTGCCTAGTTAGTGTAGTTTTCTCCACTCCTACAAGTTGGTTAACCAGACATATTCCATCAATTAGAAACTTATTTCTAGAGTTCCATAACCCCCAATCTCAGAAAAATTAATTTTGAAATGTATATTCTGAATTTTTTCAAGGCTCTTCATGGAAAGCTGAAGGGATAAATATAGAATGCATCCCCGTAGAAGATTGTCCACTAGCCATGAAACTGGTTTCAACAAAAAAATTCGCCCTAGAAACAGTTCGCTTTCTCAAGAATTCCCACTGTGGATACTCCGAAACTAAATCTCCACTGGTTTGGTGCCCCAGCCTCAATTTCTGCACTACTCCTGATGGTCGAAATGGTATAACATCCATCAGAAACAATTTGACATAATTCACTACGTTTTGGATTTTTACAGGAACCTGTACTGACATACTCAACTGTCAATATTTGTTGAACAAGGCGACAACGACAAATTTCATTAAAGACTACAGATGCCACAGATACTTGAAGAATCGTGTTCATGTGTGTTGTCCACAAGAGAGCCATGAAATGGAAAACAGATTCATAGAAAACGATGAATCTTATGACTATATAGAACAAGAGGAACCTTATATATTCGATAACCCAACAGGATTTCCCACAAGACATCCATCTTTGGATACTCAAAACTTTATTAATGACAGAAAAAAAGAGGAAAACTTCTCAGAAGATCAATCGTCTTCTTCAACTGATACAAAACATTTTACCAACGGTTTAGATACATCCTTCTCAAGAAATCACCAACCACCCTTTCATAGGCATCTTCATCCACACTACCATAACCATATGATTAGAAACAGGCTAGAAGAAAATGAATATTATGATAGAGATGAAAAGCGAGCAACTGTTGGAGATGCTGCAGCTGATGAGGTTTTGAGAAACCATATACGAGGTGACGACTATGTAGAATATTCGACCACAAAATATTCTGGAAATGATTTCCAGACTAAAAGACCTAGCACTGCAGAAATATACTCCAATGTTGACGAATTTCAATCGCCTTCAGAAATACACACTTCACAACCAAGGAAGAGAGATTTCACAACACCTGCAATTGTTTCTTCAACTAGTCAAACGAACTTCAGAAGTTGGAATACTTCAAGTCGGCGAGAAAACAAATCAGATGACAGAGATCCTTATAGAACTAGTGTTTTCGAAAAATTTTCATCAATCTGTGGTAGACAAACTGCAAATAGCGACAAAATCATGGGTGGTACTACTACTGATTTGGGGGAGTATCCTTGGATGGCACTCTTGCAGTATACTAGTAATCAGGGTAAAAAGTTTGGTTGTGGTGGCACTCTCATCAGCAATAGACATATTTTAACTGCGGCTCATTGTGTGAATAGAAATATTTTGAGAGCAAAAAGACTGGAACTGTGAGTATGCATTGTTTTATTATATTGGTACGTAGGTGTAATGATACTTTTGAAGATTGCATTGTGCATTTGTTAATTATAAATTCTACTTTGATATAATTTTTTTGACTTTTTCTCATTTACTTTATCAATCATCACACGTGTGATCATACATCATACGTGTGATGCACTGTTTGGAACCTTTGATGTAGTAATGAATAATGAATAGTACTTGAGCTTTTTTCTAACACCAAACTATTATTTTAACACCTCGATACGTGTTTCCATCACCAACTGATCATCTTCAACTGGTTTGGTCTTCCTCTTGAAGATGACCACTTGGTGATCGAAACACGTGTCGAAGTGTTGAAATAATGATTTGGTGTTGGGAAAAAAAATCTAGTAATATTCAACATCTCATAGAAAGATATGTATCGTTTGTTTCTTTTTTTTCACAGTCTCCTCTAATAAATATTGTACTGTTGTGCTGAACGGCCTAATAAACTAGTTCGTTGCAACAACTTTACATTTTTCTGTCACTTTTCCATTTTTCTATGCATAAATGTCTTTTGTTTTCTCAATGGAGCGGAATTGAATTGTTAAGATTTATTTGTAGTTGCTGAAAATGTAAATATAGTGAAGCGCTTCCTAGTTTCAAAAATAAACGAATATTCTTTTTTCATTTTCTATCAAATGGATCATGTGAAAAAATAGCAGTTCACGAAGTTTTCTAATTAGTTGTTATTTAGTTAGTCAGTTTAACAAGTTGTGATAAATCTCAACCTTTTTTTTATGAGTTAGTTGCATATACTTTACAGTTTTCATGATGCTCGCATGAAATAAAAAAAATTATAAAATGATCTTCTTGGAAGAGACGTTCTACTTGTTTCATTCGAATAAATTGCGGATGCATATTGCTGAATTTGTGGTGATATTCGGGATTTTCTTAAGAAATGCAAGTATATAGAGAAACTGAAAGACAACTTGAGAATAATTTCAGATATTGCGTCTTCAAAGATAAACATTTTTCACAATTTCAGATACAAGGTGATTTTGGGCGAATATGATACCAGAAATGAAACAGACTGCATTTACCTACCATTTGGAAAAAAATGTGCTGACCCATCAAAAACTTACGGAATTGGATCTGTAGTAGAACACATGGAATTTGATGGAGTTAATGGCACAGATGACATAGCACTAATAGTCTTGGATAGAGAAGTTGAATTCACAGGTATTGAAAAATTCGAAAATTCGTTCACATATGACGTGAAATCAAATTTTGACATACATTCAGTATTTCTGTAATATTCTTTTCATTTTTGAGAGTTAATCTTCAAAGCGCATACTTTTTTTAGGAATCTTTAATTTTGTAAATTGTAAATTGTAAATTACCTACTTAGTACTCCATTACTTGCATTGACGGTTTTCATTGACAGTTTTCTATAAAATATTTACCGTGAAAAGTAATTGGTTATTTCATAGATGAAGCTTCCAAATATAGTTATCAATTAGACATATCAATATGTGAATAAATATATACGATGTTTTGAAAATAACACTACATCCATTAGATTGAAGTACATTATACTAACTAGCGAGAAATGTGGCCATTACTAGCGATCAATTGATGGTCATTTCTTGCCTGTAAAATTCTATACTTTTTCTATAACTTATAGCAGGAATATTCCAAATCTGGATTGATTTGTGAAGGATATGCCAAGTATCCTGAAATTTCATTACAAAAAATCATACTCAAACATTTTCTTTTCTTGATCTTTTGATTCGATCCCATATACTTTAAATTGAGTGATAAAAAAACTGCCGTCCGAGTGATTTGTTTCAACCCACGTTCATTGATTCACATGAAACAATTTTCACCAACTATCCTACTAAGATTTTCACTGGTTGGTGTTACAGAATGCTATTTGAAATTTCAACTACTATCACTTTGAATTTGAGTGACTGACTCTTTTGAAAAATATCAATTTTTTCACCACGTCGTTTTCACTCTCCTGATCCTTATTTTCAATCTTGTTTTGCGTTAAAAAAAATGTGTTTTTCCGTTAATTACCTGTCACACCCCTATGAACGACAGCTCTTAGAAGTCGAAACTTAACGAGGTCTTACCTTCTAACGTGTGATTCCTAACAAGGGTTGGACGAAAGCAAGTGAAAATCGATAGTTCAGACTAAAGCTTGAACCATCAATCAACGCGGCAGTCAATTCGAGTGAGTGAGCAGAGCAACCACGTCGAACCGCCTGGCTACCGACCGACTATATATTGAAACGAATTTTCAGTTCAATAATTAACTTTGACTTGGAAGATATTTTGAATCAATCAACTATGATTGGCATAGTCATAGTCACAGTCACAGTCATAGTATCATTCATAGTAATAGTCATAGTCACAGTCATATTTGACAAAAGAACAGTCTGAAGTATGTTAAAGAAAATTGGTGCTGAATGAACAAAAATAATTTTTTCTATTGTTCACTAAATGAAATGGCTTTACATAATATCAAATTTTCCATTTTCACGAATCATAGACTCGCCACGAAACAAAAAATTAACACCTATATCTTACTATTGTGAGTAGTTTATCAAATGATAGCCTTCCACGAAGAAACAATCCAAATGTTGAATATATTCTTATACCTAGTTCATTGATATATGTTCTGTATCTCTGTATCTGTAGAGTAGGGAGGGTGAGTGTAAGCCCACGCACTCAGGCCACATGTGACCCATTGTACATCCTCCCGAGGAGTTGTCCTCCTAGGGCATCGTCCATCCTGTCCTTTCCAGGAAGGTGGACAGGTCGCTGGGAGACATCTCCTTTATGTCGGCAGGTGTAGGCCAAGACTCGCCAAACACACACTCTCTTATTGGCGATAACTCCGGACACACATAGGACATGCCTGACAGTATCATCTTTCTGTTCACACATCCTGCATAGAGGTGTATCCATATTATGGTGTGCCCCATATTATGGAGGTGTTTTTTTAGTTGACAGTGACCAGTCAGAAATCCTACTGTGGGGCGTAGATTTTTCCTGGTCATCGCCAGATATTTCTTCGGCGCCAGCTTCTCAGGGTCGCCCAAGGTGATCCTGGCAAGATTACATCCTTTGATTTCATCCCATCTCTTTAGGGATTGAGCATCATTTGATTAGTTCCGCAATTGTCGAAGTCATCAGGCCATGGGTGCCACTGGGTTTTGATATATGTTGATAATATATATTTACATCATCGTTATCAGCTAACAGAGCAGTGTCTGTCTGTTTTGAATCTGTTTTTCTGGTTATCAACTGTTGCCCCCATACGAACGACAACTCTCAGAAGTTGAGAAATTTGTGCGAGCTAAGGACTAACGAGGTCTTGCCTACCTTTTAACGTGTGATATCATAAGATTGCAGAATCATCCCAGCTTCAAGTAGATGAATTCTGTCGAGAAAAATATCTGATCAAGGCGGGAATCAAGCTCTCGGCCTTCCGATTGTGAGTCGAGCGCAGTACCACTACGACTTATTCCACAACAACGTCCAAAAACTGATGAAAACTTTCTTTAAAAAAAAAAATCATAATAATTTGTCTACATTGATGTTTCCGCCTTCGAACTAGTCCCATTAGATATTATGTATGTTCCTTTCCAGTTTATTCTTTTTCGAAACATTCTTAACGCTGGTGTTCCCTAGGGATCCATATTATTTCCAACCCTATTAATATCAACGATTTATTGTGCTGACGACAGCACACTTGTCTCGTCATTACATCTGGATTCCAGAACATCGGCGGCGAATGCACATCTTCATCGGCAGCAGATAGTTCCGTATTTTAATGAGGATCTGGAAATAATTTCGAATTGGGGTGAAATTAACCAGATACAATTCAATGCCGCAAAAACCCAAACATTAGTTTTCTCAAAAAAGATAAATTTTTCCGAACCGGATATGATAGTGCAACTTTCGATGCTTCATAAAGCTCAGATCAGACCTTCTTAACCTTTTTTTGAGTATTGTCTTCATGTATGAAGCTTCGCCCTAAACATACTCTGAAGCTCCTGAAGAGTCATCCGCCTGATTGGAGACGTGAACATCACGTGCAACCTTAATAGTCTGGAACATCGGAGAAAGGTTGGAGATTTTTGTCTATTCTATACATACTTTCACGTGAAGTGTCCAAGTGACTTAGCACATTTGATTTCACCAAGAGCTGTACATATCAGAAGTACGCGACTGACTGTGGCTGCTCATGGTTTCGAGGTTCAACTCAGTACATTTCAAACTTCCCTGTTTCGGAACGTTTTCATTAGCCGAACGACCTTTATATGGGATGAATTTATAAATGGATTTGATCTCCAGCGATTCAAATCCAGTGTGAATCACTACTTCCGCACAGGCACCGCTCTAGAAGCGCCTTAAAATTTTTTCTGTAGTGCTTGTGTTTCGCCATAGAAATAATCTCTGACTTTTTCAGATTACATCAAACCAATCTGCTTTCCTTTTGACACTATCACAATGAAGACCAATGAATCTTTAACAGTAGCTGGATGGGGAAGGACTACAACTACAGGTGAGATGCTTATCACTAGACATAATACACATACTACAGATACTACACTCAAAAGGTGAAAAATCGACTCTTTCAGCAATACATTCTTCTCTGTGATGACCCATTTATTACGATCGTATGCAACGAACTCCAGTTTAACTGTCATTATTTCCAAATGAAACGTTACCTATCTTCATCAGGTAGGTGAGGAACACAAATCTTCTGAACTCAAGTCTCCTGTGCTGCTTTATTAAGGTATATATTTTCCCTAAGCTGCTGGTTCCTAGCAACATCCCACAGTCACGCTCTCATTATACTCTCTGTCAATCTGGTAAGCCATCCAGGGCTGAATTTGTTACACTGAATCATTTTTCTTCAATCTCTTTCGCGGCAGTCATAATAGCTTACTGAAGTTATTCCAGCTGACTGATCGATATTGAGTTTGTCGGATATTCAAGGTGCAAGATTCCCACCTCAATGACCGCAGCAACCTGTTCGTAATATGTAAGTCAGCCAAATATGAGAATATGTCACATGATATATCACAGATGCCAGGTGAAATTATATACTTTCGGTTACTTACCAAATATAACAACACATGATCTGCACATTCACACCTTGCAAATTTTAGCTTTCATTGAACATATATATAGATTTCGCTAACCAAATTGTTTTTCTCTACTCCTCAAAACTGAATGAGAATACGTATATTGATGTGGCGTTGAGGACCGTGTGGAAGAAAGCCCTAGATATGAATACTTTCTTTTTTTCTGGTGACTTTCACAGTAATTTCATGCGATGTTTTCTATGCAAACGCCTTAGCCCATAGAAGAGGGCTTAACTTCGCCCCATTTATTCAGTGAGTCCAACATGGCATTCATGTTAGCAGATCAGAAGTACACTCTTGTTTCCCAAATAACCTTTTTCCTGAAGTACGAAAAATCACTCACTAGCAGCGCTAGTAGTTCTGTAGGAACAAACACTGCCTCATCCTCATATAAACATATGGTGAAGAACAATCAAAAAAGAATGTTTTTAACAGAAGAAAATTTTCCAGGAGCAAAACTAAAATTTGCATCTGTAAAGAATAACAATGTTGTAACTTTGAAACGTTGGCTTACATGCCGTAATTTAAAAGCAACTATAAAAAATGTGACTTAATAGACAGGTTAGTATACATACTCTTGTAAAAGAAAGAGTAGCTGTAGATTCAAACTGTAATAAAAGAAATTTAAAATAATTATGAATTATTCATTTCCGAGTGAAATATGAATCAAATATAGATTGTA
>WOGN01008527.1:0-11257 GCA_015342105.1 Leptinotarsa texana
TACTAACAGAGGACATTATACAGCATACTGCAGACACGCGTATACTGGCGCGTGGCATAAATACAACGATTCACACGTGTCGCTTGTGAGTGGAGAAGCATACGCCCTCTTTTATGTAAAGAATGGAACAAAATCGCACCTTTAATATAACAGAGGGAAAGTTTCTTTGTTCAATCATTATTTATTTTTTGTTAATTTCTTACAAATACCTGTTTAAATATTATTTTCTATTGATAATCTGACAAGATAAGTTATTCAGTTTTCTTGAAAATATTGTACGTTCGTCTTTGAATTTTCAATCTCTCCATTATATCCTTTGGATCCTGAATTTTAATAAAGCGTTGAGTGCTTCCACATAAAAAATATTTTTGGAGTTTGATTTGATCCGTACCGGTTGTTAAATTTATATCCACACAACTCTATATTGTTTCAGAAGTACGAAAGTGGTCTGAAAAGTGGTTTTCGACTCAACAAAGATGAAAGAGATTTTTTCATTTCTTTTAAATTTTTCAATATAGTCTCCTATTAACTCTACACACTTCTCTCACCGATGCCCCCATCTCTGTAACCCGTGCAAATAGTACTCGACATTTTTTCCTCCGAGCACAATTTTCAAATGAGGGTACAAAAAAAAGTCACTTGGGGCTAAATCTGGTGAGTAAGACGGATGGTCAAGCAGTTCAAATCATAATTCGCGGATTTTTGTCACGGCAACCTCTGAGGTATGGGATGGTGCATTGTTTTGGTGAAACAGGATTTTTTTCTACAAATATGGCCGTTTTTCTCCAAGTTCTGTCTTCTGCTTGTCAGATAATGGTGTGTAGTAGGTATGCTCCTGTAATGGTTTTTCCTTTTTGAAGATGATCGATTGAAATAACTCCATGACTATCCCAAAAAACAGTCGTCATCACTTTCCCAGCCAAAAAAACGGTTTTTGCTTTTCTTGGAGCCGGATTTCCCTTTACAGTCCACTGTTTCGAGCGTATGATGGTGTATACAAATTTTATCTACAGTAAATAATCGGCGACAAAACTCGGATTTATTGCGCCTAAACTGCACCAACAGAGCGTAGGAAATGTTCTTCGAACACGTTTCTGGTCTTACGTGAGCAAACGCGGCACCCAACGCAGACAACTTTCTCATGCCTAAATATTGATTTAATGTGTGACAAACTCGTTCTTTTGACATGTTTATAACCTCTGCTATCTCTCTAATTCGGCGGTCGCCTAGCACCATTTGGTGAACTTTGGCAATGTTTTCATCGGTAGTTGCAGTTTTTGAACGTCCAGAACGTTCATCGTCTCCCAAGCTCTTACGGTCACGTTTAAATTCAGCTGCCCAAAATGTCACTGTATTAATTTATAGTGCAGAGTCCCCATACACGGAATCCAACTCACCTTTGATTTGCATTTTAAAAACAAATATTTTAAGACAATTTGGTTCATTTTCTTGAAAATATATATAAATAAAGTGGGTCGGACAGACCCACACCCTAAATCGGTACGACCAATCAGCTTCACATCCTTTCTTGAGAAGAATATGGACGGACACATCAGGTAGTTAGCATTGTATACATCTCCCGGAATAACCACCAGTATGCTTATCAAACCGGCAAATCGACAGATTTAGCATTAAACTACTTTGTTGAGAAAATCTCCCAATCCCTTGACAACAAGGAGATTGCGATTGCTGTATTTCTTGATATTGAAGGATCATTTGACAATGCACTTCCTTAATCTATAGGATTGTCTCTGGCTAGGAAAGGTAAAGAAACGACCATAACTGGCTGGATCTATGCCATGCTGGTAAACAGAACGGCAACTACGACACCTCAAGGAGGGGTCATTAGGTTCACAGTCAACAGGGTCTGCCCTCAGGGTGGGGTACTCTCCCCTTCTGTGGTCGCTCCTGATGGATAGTCAGTCTGCTTGATGGTCTTGACAAAAGAAAAGTTGATCTGCAAGCTTATGAAGATGACCTCGTCATCCTGGCAAGGTCCACGTTGGGAAAAAGGTAGCTTGTAATATCCTCCAAAGCACGTTAAACGATGTTCACAGTTGGTGACTGACGGAGCAGATGTATGTCAACTCCAGCAAAACGATGTTAATCCCCTTCACCAGGAGGAAAAATTGGACGCCACTTTGCCTCAATGGTGAGGCCATTCCATTTGGAACGGAAGTGAAATATCTTGGCATTGTCCTTGATAAAATAGTCTCTCGGAACGCTCACTTGGAAAATGTTTTACACAAAGCCAGACTGTCTCTATGGACATGTCGAAGGATTGGGGTTTAGGTCCCAAACAAATCCATTAGATTCATGTGATGATTGTTAGACCAATGATTACTTATTGCCTGGTGGCAGAAGGTTTTACAGAAAACGACCCAAGCGAAGCTATCTCGCTTAAAGAGACAGGCATGTCTGGAGTCAGTGGTGTCATGAGTACCACACCGTCAGTGGCCATGGAGATCCTACTAGATCTACCTCCTCTCTACATTCTTCTGGAGAGACGGGCTAGATGGACTGCACATAGACTTGTGCACATTACCAATAGCACAAATCAATTCAATGCAGAGTGTAACAGACTGTTGGTTGACACTGGAAGTCACAGCATTCTGGAAATGACTTCTGACTGTATGCCTCCACCTGTCAACTACGAACTGCCTTATAAAGTACTATTCCCGAGTAGAGAGGAGTGGATCCTCCGGGAGAAGGAAATATTAAGAGCAGATAGTTGTTGGTTCACAGATGGATCAAAGACACCTTCCGGTTCTGGTGCAGGTGTTTTCAGTCGCAGACCCAGGACAGAGATATCTGTGACTTTATTTCAAGCGGAAATTTACGCTATTGAATTGTGTGCGGAGAGATTAAATAAATCCAACCTCAGATACAATTTAATGAAAATATTTTTGGACAGTCAAGAGGCGTTGGAAGCAACGCAACGTCTAAATTGATAGCAAATTGCCAAAAACGATTCGCTTCGATATGAATACTTCAAACATTGAATACTTGTATAGCAAGAAGATTTATGGACTTGCAGAATCTTCCAGGATTGGTTCAGTCCAAGGCGTTTATTCACCCTTCGAAGCTTGATAGCAAACAGTTGTTGAACTACAGTAGGGATGAATTACGATGTCTAACAGGCCTTCTTACAGGTCACTGTCATTTGAATCATCATATGCAGAAACTCGGACTGTTAGAAGATTGTGTGTGTCGCATCTGTTTGGAAAATGATAAAACAGCAGAGGATATATTTAGTACCTACCCCGCTGGGGACTGAATCAGGTTTTTAGAGTTTGGCAGAACCGTACTCACACCATATGACCTGAAAGACCACTCACCATACAAACTAATCAGCTTCGTTAAGAAGCTTGATTTTTTTGGTCGGGAGTGAATAGGTGTGAACCACAATAAACTCTTGCGGGTTGCGGTGGAGGGTCGAATAGACCCACTCACTTCAGACCTAACCTAACCTAACCACATCAACTCACTCAAACGACTGTTACATAACAACTGCGCGTCCAAATTGGATGAACAATAAAATTCACCAGCTTTCAATTACGAGTGCTGCCGTCTTTATGTTGAGGTCGGCAACTTTTCAGACACCCTCGTACTCCTTGAAATTGCTTATTTATTGATGAATAAATGTTTCTTACTCTCTTTCTTGGTTTCATAACTTTCCACAAACTGAGGAATAAACTAAGCAAGATCAATATTAAATCAATCCAGATTGTGCAGAAGTGTAATGAAGTGCAAAATTAAAACTTCTCTCCGAAAAGTTACTGCATAATATGAACTACAGAAAAGTCCAATTAGTCAGTACTTGTATTCAAAAATTTTGTCATGAAATAATCAACAGGAAAATGAAATTTTTATACTTAGTTTTCTACGGATTGTTAATATTTCGGAAAAAGAATTCCTTTCTGTTTTGAAAACCCACTAAATTCATTAGTGAATAATGCCACAATCGGAAAAAATATATTTCCTTTGAATACAGGTGCTATATTGATGTACCTTTGTCTATTTCGATAGATTGTGGAGTGTTATGAAAAAATTAGAAACATTTTTTCAAAAACTTTCAATGAGCCACAAAAACTTTCAAATTAATTTTTTTTAGATAACATCAGTCCAGCCCTACTTTCTGAAAATATCTTTGAATTATATGACAGGTTTTTTTCGAAATCTCTTTGGTCATTTTATCACCCTTTTGATATAAATCTCACATCGGTTCCATTTTTGATTAGAATCACAGATGATTTCGCTTGAATTAGCGAATATCACGGTTTCTCTTAAGCAATCATTAAATGCACATCTGCGTTTATAAAAAAGCAATCAAAATAAATTATGCAGTAATTGAATCGGAGACAGCAAGAGAAACAGATTAAACCTCTCCATAAAATAAAAAACAGGGAAGCCCAATCCAAGTGACATCATTTTCCATTCATTTATTATGATAAGAAAATTTTCGTCTTCATTTCTGATTTCATGAATCTTGATTGGACTTAATATAAACAATAATAATATGCTTTATTGATAAAGCTGCAAGTTTTCATCAGTCATCATACCAATACCAAAAAAAGTTTAAAATGTTTAAATGCAGTATACCATACTTTGTTTAATAAAAAGACAGTTGACAAAATAAATTAGAGAGAGCTGTCCTCATAGTTCTCTTCTAAACTATAATAGGATCTACCAGATAATAAGTTTTTTACTGATTTTTGAAATACACAGTTATCCTCTAAAATTTTAATATGATCAAGTAAATAATCAAATATCTTGAGACCATTATAATATGTAGAGTCTTTGACTAGGACTAAAGTGGAGGCTGGTATGGGTAATCTTAGGTCGTTATATTGACGAAGGGCATAATAATTGGAGTAACCGCTAAATATCAATTTATGTTTGTTAATTGAACATACTGTTTCTGAAATAAAGATTTCAAAAACTCAAGATTTTATGTAATTCAAATAGGGGTTTGCAGGTGTTTCGACTTTTGGCATTACTCATGAATCTTATAGCCCTTTTCTGAATAATGAACACCGTCTGCATTTGAGTTTTGTAACATACTTCCCAGAAAGGAAATCTTAAATGCGACTCAACAAGTGAGAAATGAACCGATTTAGCGGCAGACAAACCAAGATCCTTATAAGTTATTCTCAGTGCAAAACACCCTGAAGCTAGTTATTGAGGGTTACAATGTGATCGGCGAATTTGAGTTTATTGTCAATTATTACCCCCAAAAATTTAGTACTAGGTCTGTATTCAATTATCCTGTCTGCGTCCTATGTTGGTAAAGGAATGCTGTCAATAAAGCAGCTGAATCATATTAAATTTGTTTTGAAAACATTGAAAGACGACAGCATATTAGAGTCGCACGACTTTTTAATTTTTTTTATGTCTGCACTTATAAGTGCAGATATACAGGTGGAGATTACCTGAAGTTTTATCACGCCATAATATTGTAGTGTCATCAACGAATAGAGTAAATTTTCCTTCTACATCGACAGATGTTAAATAGTTTATGTATAGCAGGAAAAGTATCGGTCCCAGTATTGAACTTTGTGGTATACCATTTTTTATTTTGCCTTCTGATGAGGATGATGAGGTTTTCAGAATCTGACTTCTTCCTGTGAGAAAATTCTCGATCCACTTATGAGTAATTCCACGGATACCATAGTGATATCGTTTTTTTTAGTATTTTTCCATGATCTACACCTACACAGTCAAAGGCTTTAGTAAAGTCACAGAACACTGCTGCCGATGACTCTTTTTTATTAATATTTCCATAAACGTCATATAACAAAGAAAATATAGCATCATGCTTTTTTGATTGGAAGCCCAACTGGTTATTGCTTATAACACTATTATTATTTAAAAAATTGTCTATCTTAATTTATCCAGTTTCTCTATTAACTTGCCTAGAGTGGGAATGAGACATATAGGACGGAAGTTTGAAGGATCACTGAGATCACCACCTTTGTACAATGGGATAACTAATGATTGTTTTAGGCAGGAAGGTAATGTTCCGGTCTTGAATGATGAGTTTATTACGAACGCTATGGCATTTAATGTGGTATCAGAAACTTGATGACATTTTACCAAGATGAAGAAAACTTTCAGATAAATTGAAGAAATGAGTAACTTCATAAGTTGCTGACCTTTATGGTTCTAGAAATTGTAGAACCAGTAATTTATTTATTTTTTTGAAAAAATTGAAGTATGGTGATTTCTCCAATTTCTGAAGGCAAGTTAATGAGTTCCTGTAATGAACAATTCAATATTATAAGGCATACAATTGAAATTTAATGAAATTTCGAATTCGAAGAGGAAATTTTACGAAAATTACGAGATTTAAGCGAAATTTCGACTTACCTTGGTATATTGTTGATTTCCGACTTCAACTCTAAATTTTATCATATTACGACTCTGAACTTCTTCTTTATATGAACATTTATGACCTTTCGCACAATATCATTTACTGTTTATTAGATGATGAGAATAAAATCATATGGTCGAATGAGTTTCTAACAGTGATCACAAATTAAAAAAAAAATTGACAGAATTGAAATATTGTGGAGATATCCCTATTTATATCTATGGTATTGTCAATTGTTTGATAGATTCAAGAACATTTTCTGTTACTTATTATCTTGGTGTGTACTTACGTACTACTGTGATTAAATTCTATAGTGGTATTCGGAAAATATAAAAATACCGTTATTTTACACATGGAAGAAACGAAGAAGTGGAAGTTAAATTGAAATATACTTACACGGAATTAAATAAATATGCTCGACCTTGACTGCCCTGGAATGACTGGAAAAGAAAAAAAATATTAGATCTCAATGTGAAATTTTAATAATTTACCAAATCGTACTTCATGAATGACCCACAAATATATATCTCTTAAAGAAATAAGTAAATGAAAATTTCGAAATAAAATCTCAAAATATTCCACTTATATGAGAGTGTATACAACATGGAAAGAGTACGAAACTTTCAATAGAAGACGGTGGAATGAATTTTCACTAGTTTTTCGGATTCTTTCCTGAATCAAGATCTCAGAGCTGCCCGACCTAGAAAAGCTAATATTTTGAAAATGAATAATGCAATATGTAATCAAGAATGTAGGCCTACTTGAAAATGAGATTGTTTTTCAAATAAACTCGTATTGAAATCTATTTTCAATTTCTCGCATGAGAACAAATTTTAGCATCTTAATCTGCGACAGTACTGATCGTTTAAAAGAAAATTTGAATGTTTAGGTTTATACGACAAAGAAGAAGTTATTAACTGACCATTGTTTAACTTGTTTTCATTAAATGTCAATAATTAGTATGTTTATAAATTATTAGTTTTCCTAAAAGTAATGTATTGTGACTGTTTTTTCAAAATCTACCTATTTTGGTAGAATTAATTATTAACCTAATTGATGGGAAAGAAAGGTTTTGGCTTTCCACTTCCCCATCTTTATAGAAAAAATGTAGGAAGCTTCCAAACAAAGGAAGAAAACAATTATTTTGAAAATAAACTTACAAAGACGAGCAGATTATGCAAAGATGAAATTTTCAGACACGAACTGGAAGAAAAAGTCCCCTCGAAAAAACTACTTTCATGTTCATGTTGTTTTTCCCGGTTTTTCTGTGTTCTGTGTTTTGATCCTCACAAGAATCATTTTCACGACGTTTCGGCAAAGTCTCATTTGCCATCTTTTGGTGTTATCTGGAGTTTGGACGTCGTGAAAATGATTCTTGTGAGGGGTTGCAGTAAATAGCTGGGCTGTTACAAACAAAACTGTTTTGGTGTATTTCACACCTTCGTCAGGACAACTATAATAATAAGATTACATATATTGTGACAATATAAACATGGAATACTTACTAACGTGTGAATGAAATTTAAAAAATGGATTGAAAACGGGTAGATAACGAAAGTTATCAAAATTTGAATGACAACGTCAAGAGGGAAAATTATGAATACTACTAGATCTTTCATCCTCTTTATCATATTTTAGAAGGTCCTATGTGTAAATTTTGCTAAGATTTTCAATATAATTTTTTTTATTCATTAAATGTTTCTCGTGATTGATACGTATCATATCTAAAAATATTCTTTCAGTTGTATTGATTTCTTTATCTTAAATATGTGGGTTGTCAAAATTCATTCTACGACCCTCCGAAATAACATGTTCTGTTAACGCACAAGAATTAACATTCGTATTCATTTGGAGATTTTGAGGTCATTATTCCGGAAAAAATTAATTAATTTTGGTGTTAATTCGTGCTCCGTAATAGTGCTCAAAATCTCGAAAACGATACAGTAAACTCAAAGTTCCAACTTCACAAATAAAAAAAATCCAATGTTATATTGAAAATTTTTGTATAAAGTATCAAAAACATATATAGAATAAAAATGTAGACCTCTAAGTAGTCGCATTACTTTCCATGAGAGCGATTGCAGATGAAGTGGTAATTTTTGTGCGTTAACAGAACTTACACATACCTACTAAAATATTGTGATAGAGAGTAAAAGGTCTAGTAGTATTCACAATTTTCGTATTTGACGTTGTCAGTCAAATTTTGATAAATTTTGTTATTTTATGTTTCTACTACCCCATTTCAAGCTATTTTATATTTCATTCCCACGTTAATTAGTAAACCATATTTATATTTTCACAAGATATGTAATCTTATATATTTAAAGCCAGTTATTAAGATATTCATAAATACCTTATTTTCCTAGGAGTAATATTGAATTGTAATTGATTTTTCAGAGTCTAACTGTTTTACCAGAACTGATAATTTATCTAATTAAGTTTTGTAATTACCTACTGTTATATAAAAGCCATTGCAGAATAGTTTGATGTACCAGTCCTAGTGATGAAGTTACCGTATAGCGAAAGGCGTGTGAAAATTGTATAATCATTATCATGGATAGTGTTATTAATCATCATCAAGTAAAAAATCAGTGTATTCATGTTGGTTTTGGTTATTGATAAAATTATTTTTTAAGTCGTGATTCTTGTTCAAAAACATGTGAATAGTCAGTTATCCGCTTTGTCCAAATTAATTAATTAACTTTTCAGAGATACTCAATATTCAGTAACTGAATATACACTCACTTTGCAAGGTAAATACAATGTGACCTAGTTCCGCATATATGCGGAAACATAGCCAACATATTTCAATAATCGTATTAGAAACATTACAAATATTAATACCCACTCATGTATTTCAAGAGTAATAATGCGAGAGTGGTTGACTGGATTTATTTGTTATTTAGTTGTTGAATGAAAAGATGATTTTCACAAAAAGTGTTCAATTATTTCATACAAGACGTACTCCTTACTCCTCAATGAAAATGTCGATACAAGGTAATAACAAAACATAACATAGATAACCTTGAATCAACAGAAGAACAACCATTAGAGTTTTAGGTGGAACTCAGCATTTCTTAAATGTCCCCCCCTTTTATTTTTTTAACGGGTCAACTCAAAAAAAATTGAAATTTGTGATAATGAAATTATTGCATGAATACTTTATTTTGAAGTGAAATTGGCAGATGAAACTTTCATATGGAAAAAATTAAATGGAAAGAGGAATCTTATGACACATAATTTTGAAGCTCCTGACGAATAATTCACAACCCTAGAATATGAAGTCTATATCTCCACCTACTACAAAATGGCGGAAAATTTAATAATTTCCTGAAGACAAACACATTCATATCGATATTTCTAGAAATATTTCTTTTTATCTGCCATATGGCAATTCCAACAACCCGATAGTTTGTTATTTTTTGTTTATAAAAACGACAAAAAATGTCAGTACGACAATGAATTGTCATTGAACGTTTTCCGAATCGTCCTATCTGTAGAAAATATTTGAGGGAACTTGTATCCAAATCCGCTAGTGTACATAACAAAATGCCCCCAGGTCATCCGTCCATTCCGGAAGAACAGCAAGTGCAAATAATTGAAGAGATGGTAGTAAATCCTGAACAGTCTACTTATTGCGACGCGAATATTTGTGAAGTGTCTCCTTCTACTGTGTGGAGATTTTTGAAGAGGAATAGGTATCATTCATTCAAAATTAAAATGGTACACCAATTAAGATAACCCTGATCGAAGAACAGAATTAAATCATGATGGAAACCATTGCAAGGCATCCTACCTATCTCCACAATATCTGTTTTAGTGACGAATGTACATTTTTCAAACGGTAATGTTCACAGGCAAATTGCCGTTATTGGAGTGACACCAACCCTCACGTTTTCCGGGAAACACATATCCAATATCCAAAAAAAAATAACGTTTGGACAGGAATATTGAGAAACTATATTGTAGGACCTCTATTTATTGATCAAACTTTAGCAGGGGTACTGTATTTGAATATGCTGGAAACTACTGTTGACCCTCTCATCACTGAAATCGTCGAAGCGAATCCTAATGAATTCGACATGGATATGGTATTCCAATAAGATGGAGCACCACTACATTACTCCAGACAAGTAAGAAACTGTTTGGATACTACTTTTCCCGGTCTTTGGATTGGCCGTCAAGGTCCTACAGGATGGCCAGCCCACTCACCAGATTTGAGACCTTTGTACTTTTTTATGGGACTATTGAATGTATGGCAGAGAATAATACATATTTGTACATACATTGACGTTACTGTGTTCGAAAATGTTCATTGTGGAATATTGGATAGGCTGTTCATATGTGAAGAAGTTCAAGGCAACCATTTCGAGCATCTTCTGAACTGACCTCGGGCTCAATACCTCATATTATATAGTTAAATGCCAATGTATTCAGGCAATTATTAAAAGTTCCGCCATGTTATAGGGTTGTGAAGCATTTGTCAGGAGGTTCAAAAAGATGCGTAACAAGACCTTCCTTTCCAATCAATTTTTTTCCACAGATAGCGGCCAGTTGCCATCTTGAAACTTAGATCCGTCAATTTCACTTCAAAATAAAGTATTCATGCAATAATTTCATTATCCCAAATTTCTATTTTATACAGGCTGATTCACGGTGGATGGCACATTAGACGTTTCTGGTGAACCAGACAGCGGATCACTTTGAAAATTTAATGGAGGGCATATTCGGACATTCTCTAGCCAACTAAAATATTTTCGGCAATGCGGTGTTGCCGCTTCTATTAGAAAGCAGTAGCAACTTTGATTTTTCAAATGGAACACTCTGTATATAATATTATTTTTGGAATCTCCAACAATTGCCCGACAACTTTTCTTGATATTT
>WOGN01008528.1:299-11257 GCA_015342105.1 Leptinotarsa texana
CATAATAGCATTCTGTTGAAGTGTGACAGTTTTCCTTCTTCAAGCATTCATGAATATTTAAAATTACTCGCTGAACTTGAACATGTAAGTCCTTATTTTCAAATTCCGCATCCCTGTCGATTGACACAGATTCCTCACACGTAATGTTATCATTTATTCCAAAAGGTCTCCAGAAAGCCATATTGATGAAAGTATCCAAAAACACCAAGATTTTCACAAAAATCGGTTTAAACGATGAGATTGGAACCTTTGGTGTAAAAGTGGAAAACTTTTTCTAGAGATCAATTACCCTAACACCAAACTGATATTTTTAATTTTTAATTTAATATTGTTGACAAATTAATTTGCAGGTAGTGGTTCCAATACCTGCAAATTAATTTGTCCGCTTTTAAATCTATTGTTGACAAAATAATTTGCAGGTAGTGGTTCCACTAGTTAATTACCGAAAAATCAATTAAGATAATCATAATTTAACAAAGTCCACATACGACCAAAAAACTTTAGGTATATAAACAGCTAACCCTTGTCTTTAGATTCATTATCAATTTGCTTCTCCTGAAGATGCTAACCTTGTTAGCGAAACGCGCGTCGAGTGCAAAAATATCAGTTTGGTCTTAGGGTAATTGATCTCTAGAAAAAGTTTTCAAAAATCGGTTTGCAAAACCACTCACTACCTCGCCTAACCCTACAAACACACGGCACTGATTAAGAAATATTGTGAAACGGACAAAAAATTAGTATTCAGCCAGTCTAGCTAGACGAGCCTTTATTCCTCAACTACATTTGATAGCACGTTTACTAACTATCCAAACCTAAGCATGCCTCAGCCACCGTTCCACCAGATTTGACTAACCTGCGACTCTTTCCTGTTTCCAAGATTGAGAAAACCCATGAAAGGATGGCAATTTCCAACAATTGGGGAGATACAAGCATTGGAAAAAAACGCAGATACAAGTGTATTTATTATATCTGAGATGGGCATTAATGAATAAATGAATACCACCCTTTGTTTCTGAATAGACAGCGTATTATGATTTAGAATAAAAGGTGTGGAGTATGTTGAATGGCTTAGACTTTTGAGTGAACTTTGGGAACCAAATGATTGAACTGAAGGAGAAGCAAGTATCAGTATTGATTGTATTTCCAGATGCTCCATAAATGATTGCTGAGTTGATAATTTCTGTATGATAGTGCCCAACTTTCGGTAAAAATAGATACGTCTTCTTGTCATTTTCAATTTTTTCTAGCGCTTAGGCATATCGCATTGGCTGCTCTTTTTTCAGATTCGGCACATTACTAACACAATGAATCGCAAGTTAACTACCACCAATATGGTTGTGCTAATAAAATTTATAACAAAGTAACTGCTTGTTTTGCCGTGGTCTTTTTTGGTAATAATCTCCAAACGTTTCAACTACCACTGCGGCAGTTATTTTCACTGGCGTGGTCGAAGTACTCTTCTTCATTTCTACCGTGCCCACTCTAATCAGCGGGAGTTTACAGGATTCTATGTAACTGTGGTAAGGTCTATATCACTCAGACGAAAAGAGAACTTCAACAGAAAGGAAGAGAGAAAATATTTACCAAAGACCTGGAAGACAGCATTGAAAAGCGCCAAAACGAAACCAAGTCACCCAAATCGCGCGAAAAGTACGCGCAAACCGGCCATTAGTGAAAGTGTAAGAAAAATCAGCGCTATAAATGACACGGAAGAAATGAAAGGTTGCAAAACAAACTTCTCAGGATGGATGGTTCATGCGGAATGAAGCCATCCGCAGAGATTTTAAGCTGTTAACAATACGGCAGTCCATTCAGTCGAGGAATCAGAGAGTTTTCGAGTCAGCGGAAAATCATGATAACCCATTAATTAGGAAAGCTGTAGATTACAGTACAGACGACTCAACTCGATTCAGAAGGCCCCGTCGCTCAGTCGAGTGAAGGCCCCACGACGTCTGTTAAAATGAACAGTTTGTTCATCAAATATCCCAGTCAGTAAGGGGTACGTAAGACTAGAGCGGCATAGAGGTTATTGCCGTTTATATCGCCACCAAAACACCTTACATTATGAACCATTCGTCCTCCTGACAAATCTCAGTTGAAAGGGTAAGGGAAAAAATTTCCAACCTGATGAAAATGAAGATGATTATGATAGAGCTTTAGTTTCAGTTGACACGTCAAGATGATTGCCGTAGTTGCAGTTTAAACGTTTGGAGATTACTGCCAAAGAAGACCACGGAAAAACCCGGAAACTAACCAAAACATTGACGCCAGCCTTGACAGTCTACATTCCTTACCACGAGATTGTACAGAATAACCAAAATTCGAAATCAATACGAACAAAAACAACAGTAGTTTTCGCGGAACAAACTGCTAATTTGATAAAATGCTAATGAAATATACTGATTGAATTAATCTGAAACAAAGAATGACACTGAATTCAGAGAATTAATTTCACGATCAGATTGATGACAGATTGGTGCTTTCCACGTAATAATCTCTGCCAAAATGTCCTAAAATATCAAGGAATTGTATGAAAAGGTCGACGAGTCGCCCAGTTCCAGTATTTATCCATATGTAAACAACGCAGTGAAGAAGGTACTTTTCTAACAATAATACTCAACTAGACTTGTGAGAATAGTAAAATTTTGATAGAAAACTGAATTTAGTTGCCACTTCAAACTTACAAATGAATGTCAATCAATACCTTAGACAAATTTTTTTCCACTTCTAGAGGTTATGGGTTCTTTAGAAATGTTTTCAAAAAGTAGTATTGAAGTAGTCTGGACCAAGCAAATGTATTTGCAATTTACATAAATTTTCTACAACTTTTTATGAGAAAGAACATTCGGAATGTTCCAAAATAGTTAGGAAAAAACAAAATGAAGTGATAATGATTGAGAAATTTAAATATCACGAAAAAAATCTATTCATGGTAATACGAGGGTTATCCAAGAAGTACCCGGCGTGACCTAGAGATGGCGTTAGTTGTTCAAAAATATCACTGTATCAGAAAGTGCACAATCTATAAAGAATATGTTTCAAGTTTGAAGACGCTGCGTTGTCAAGTATTTGTTTGACAGCCATCACTAGCGAAAGTTTGGTTCTCGTTATGTGCAGTACAATATTTTTATTTGAAAGGCCTCGGCCCAATCAATATAAAACTTGAACTGGATTCTACTCTGGGTGAGCCTGCTCCTTCGTTTACAACAGTAAAATATTGGGTAGCAGAGTTTGAATGAGGTCGTACGAGCTGCCAAAACGAGCATCGCGGTGGTCGACCAAATGAGGTGACGACTTTAGAGACGGTAAAGAAAATCCACAAAGAGGTACTGAATGATTGTCAACTGAAAGTGCGCTTTTCAAAAAGTGCGGTACATCGTATATCATCTGAAATTTTGGACATGAGCTGTGTGCAATAAAACAGAATTCTTGCGTCGTTTTATAACCATGTATGAAATATGGGTCCATCACTTTCCATCTAAAATAACAATCAAAACAGTGGACTCAACGGGCAGAACGGGCACCAAAGAAGGCGAAGACTGTTTCATCTGCAGGCAAGGTCATGGCATCGGTTTTTTGGGATGCGCATGAGATAATTTTCATTGACTATCTTAAAACTTGAATATAACTGACCGATAATTAATGAAAATCCATACTGAAAAACTAATCAATACAGAATGATTTTCACTATAAATTAGACAATAAACTGTATTGATTAGTTTTTTCTACTTAAAACTATCAACATTGAGTATTATGCGAACTTATTTCAACGTATGAGTGAAGAAATCAAGCAAAAACAGCCGCATTTGGCTAAGAAAAATACACCAGCTCACAAATCCATTATCGCAATGCCCAAATTTAACGAATTAAAATTCAAATTGCTACCTCAAGCACCCTATTCGCCAAATTCAGCCTCCTTGGATTATTTTCTGTTCCTAAACTTGAAAAAATGGCTTAGTGGTCAGGTCTAGCCAGCAATTACGATAATTCTAAAATCCCTAAAATTTCATATTCTAATCCAATGGTCGAAAACATACACAAAAACAACATTACAAATCCCTTGAAGGGTAAGCCGTATAACTCAAATACAGTTTTGCAAATTACACAACTACATCGCTTTTAGGATTTATGAGTTGGTTGAAACCCTCAAGTAGTTCAGGTTGTTACACTGGATTTAAATTAAACCCAAAAGGAATTATAAGCTAAATATGCGGTATCCTCTAATTATAAATTTTAACAGCTGCTGCGGCCCTGCTGGATGTATATTCATCCACTTGTGAAGTGTTTTTGTAGCGAAATGAATAATGTTAAGTGCTTTGACAAACTTTTGAGGTTCATTATGAACCAATTGTCTTATCGCATTATCCGAGAAAAGTATGTACAAGCAAAATTTACAAAAGTTTTCGATAATTGCGAAACCTAAATCTCTTAACTATTGTCCCTCTTCCTGAAAAAAAATAAGATGAAATGAACATGGTGCAATAGACCTTTACACCTTCCGAAAAAATTACAAAATTCAGTTATTTAAGAAAATGGTTCATTCATCAGGAAGTAACAACCAAATTTTTCCATTTTCCATTTTTGAATCGAAGATTCAAAAATGATTGTGACGTAAGTCACTACCATCGAGACTAACCTGCCAATCTGGCAGTTCTAACGGGATCCACGGATAAAAGTCAAAAAAAGAGTTACTCGAGAAAAAATACAAAAGTTTCGCACAATTTACTGAAAAAATAGCTTTATAGACGAAATATTCATAAAACCCAGTTTCTCTCGATACTCATATCACTCATTTAATGTATCCCTAAAAGAAACAATAAAATTAAAAAGATTAGCTGAAAAAATAGCAATTATATTAAGCAAATTATAAACTGAAATTACGAAGAAATACAATACATGCAACAATTGAAAACTGAACAACTAATAAGAAATGGAAATTAAAAATTAAAAGATTTCAAGCCAAGTTACTTTACTTCCTGAAAGCACTCGAATGACCTATAAATAATCATCTCTCGGAGGTCAGTCATCACCCGAAGATGTTTGTGGACACTAAAAATCGAAACGGGTGAAGTAACGGCTTGAAATATTTTAATTTTCATTACTTGTTAATTATTAAATTTTTAATTGTTGCTTGTATTTTATTTCATTGTAATTCCACTTTTTTTGCTTGATATATTATTTTTTCAGCTAATCTTTTGCATTTTATTGATTCTGTGAGGGATTTCAAATCAGCACTATAAAATTCCCTATAATATTCCCTACGATGATATACGAAGTAATAAGAAAACCAGAGAGTCTAAAGAACATTTTTTGTAACTACTCCCTTCATCTTGTTAGGTAAATCAAATTCTCGTCTCCGGATAATCCAAGAATGCAGCTTGAAGTACATGAGATGAAGCAATTTAAAATTTTGTGTAAACACGACAACGATAATAAAGCCCAGTACGACTCCATTCCTCAGTTTCGTGAATACTTCACGAGACTTCCACACCATAACACTGAAATGCTCGAGGTATAAATTACTTTTAACAAGTCTCGCTGAATTCGTTGGTCGAATAAAAGGAAACAAGAAATATCCCTGTTGATTTCAACTTGGAATCTGAACAATTTTATTCGAAAACTACAAAGTGGGTTTGAAAAAATTCAAAAGACAGATATATATTCTGAATTACAGGAGGAGAAATTGATATTCCGTAATCATATATTGAATACAAGTAGTTTCAATATTCATCATTATTTCATTCTAAATACGGATCGAAGTAAAGATATTTTCGAATAAGAAGTTTTCGCATATTTCGAATGTTACTGTTAGATTAACTTTACAAAATAAACTGGAAAACAACTACTTCCCCGGATAATACCACTCACGACATTGGAATATATCAGATGTATTAATTAGAATTATTTCAAAATATGACACAGATCAAGGTTTTGTATAGCCATATTATGCGATAGGTCAATGACCAGACTGCTAAAGATAACAGTCTGGTCAAGCAAGAGTTTGACTGATGAGATACATAGTACGCGCCAACTAAAATGAGATTCTGATTCAAAACCAAATCGTACCCGCCCCAGAAGATAGCTATTCGTCAGACAAACTGATATCAATAGAACATCGGCGAAATATTACTCAAGTGGGGGGAGTCTTTCAACACAGTACGATTTTACGTTTCTGCGCTGACTCATTTCAGTTGGCGTCGTAGGGTGTTGCTGCTGGATGAAAAAAAGCACCGGCAAATTTTTTTCGAGGAAATTTGAAAAAATGTCGGAACGTTGGGAGAGAAGAATGTTTCGAATTTTTAAAGATTTTGTTCACCGGCAAGTACGTATGTGTCCTCGATAGTAAACGATATTTCACTCAACCTCGTAAGCTCTGAAACACCAGTAACTATATTTCAGAGTATATTGCAAGAATTCAACGCCCCAAACCTTGAAAAGCCATTGAATGGCACTGTCCAGGTAAGAAGCGTTACCCAAGTTGCATAAACGGAAGTGGCGGAAATCAATGTGTCTTACTGTTTTTTCGGTAGTTGACCGTCCACAATCTAAAATAAACACAGCTGAATCAATTGAAAATCTGCTAAGTGGAAGGTTGAAATAACCACAGAATACATACTATGTTTCTGTGAAAAGTTATATAGGTGAAACTTCAAAACCTCTCGATGTGGGAAAAATGAACATCGTGAATATAGAAAGACAAGACGGATAACAGAATAGGGGATAGCGGAGCGTATTCTGAAATCAACTGTTGATCACATACCTAGTAAAATTAAATGATAAATAATATCACAGGAAAAATATTGGCATATATTCTTTTAGTAGATAACCCGTTTATTTGGTGGGACGGTAGGATGGTGGGTTAACGTGGATGATTTGCTTCATTCACTCAATCAACCGCTGTGTGAACCGGTGGTTCGAACCGTAAGGACGGACCATCGATTTTCACTTCCTATCGTTCAACCCGTTTTCGGAATCACACCTTAAAACGTAAGACCTCGTTAGTTCTTAGCTCGAACAAGTTTCGGCTTCTGACAGTTGTCGTTCGTAGAGGGGCGAAAGCTGGTTAACGGAAAACAGATTTTTAAGATATTTCAAATGACAACAAGAGGTTGAAAATGGAAATATGAACACGAACAGAATTGTTCATCCTGTATGTATATTTATGTAGACTATCGAATGTGACATTTGGACATTTTATTCTTTTAACGTTTGTCAAAGGAAATATATATTGTCTGAGCGTCTTAAGTGATTTAAACAAGTGAATTTTTCGGTTTTGAGAACTGAGCTGAACATATATTTTTAAAATTTTCGGCTTCAAGGTAAAGGAAATATTACTACGTAGTTAACTAGTTTAGTGATCCAATAATTTTCCTAAAAAATTTGGGTGGGTAACAGGATCAATTTTTTTCTTGCCGACGTTTCGAATTCCATTAAATTATTCTTCAGGGCACTGTAACGAATTTTCATAAACATACCCACCACAAAACTTATACAATTATTATCGTTTCAATTTCACAAGAAATAATGAGTTTTTAATTAAATTACTCACCGAAAAGTAGTTTTTTGTGTTGATGTATCAGATACATATTTAAAAGAAATAAAAAACATTGCAAACAACCAAAATCTCCGAGATAACGCCAACACAAAACAACATGAAACAAACGAATTTCTTTATCTGTGTTTCTGTTAAGGTGGTGTCTATTTTGGTAATCAATGGCAGAAAGAAAAATTATGAAAAAAGGGTAAATTATTCCGGTATTTTACTTATCAAACTAAAATATGCAGTATTTTGAAGCTACTACATATCTTCAAAATATCTTTTTCTTATTAAAGTATTAAGTTTTATATAATTCCTCAAGATCCAGAATAAAAGAATGAAAACATATCGTCTAGCAATAAATTAGACTGATTGATGTATTGGTACATTAGTAGATATATATTGTTTCTGTCAATTCGTCTTTCATTATTTGTTCATTTAAATAGAAAGTCTATCTATCACCGACAACCCGAGCTTCATCGTTTTGCCAATATCCCAATGCTGTTTTTTTCTATTGATATTATTTAGTTTATATGAAGAAGGTATGGCAAATAAAGACCTATATTGGTATTATCAAAACACATAATCATTTGTGTAATTTGTGAAACTAACAATTGTTCTGAAATAGATCAAGGACATGACTTTTGTTGCTACTATATCGGTCAAACTGGTAAAATATTTTCCATCTCTTTACAGAGGATAATGGATTTCAGCATTTGGAAGAGATTATATTTAAAACATACTTAATATTTTAAAATACCCAAAAATCAACAGTTACAAGAAAAGAAGCATGGAGAAAAGAGAAATGAAATTTCTATGTTTTTTTCCACTTTTATTTGTAATTAACGTTAATGCAGTTTCGTTCTATATGGACCTTTCAAACTTATACATTATATATTCTCAATTATGATTTCCATCATCCATCAATTTATAGAAAAGAAGAAGTTTCCTTTCAATATCTCACCAAAAAACACTCAAGTTACGTCCAATAGACACTCGCCCATTCTTAAAACAAGTCGAATTGACAACCGAGATTCCAAATTGAATAAACACCAGTAAATTAGAACCTTTTGTTCGATTCTACCTGTTTGGACCGCTTCATTTCGTTTTTTATGTGGTATACCTGATCCATCAAGTCCCTTTTTGTTTCTGACCTCATTTCGTGCGAGATGCATGTTCGGTCTATTGTTTTTACTTTGGATTTCTCAGTGCTTTATTTTCAATGAGCATCTGGGTCTTCAATGGAGTTTAATTAGTTTAAGCCAGATGGTGTTCAAGAATATGATTAAATGGTGAACATAATACGGAAGTGGGTGAGTCTGACATTCAAGTTGTTTTATGACAAAATTTTATTTCTCGAGAGTATCGGAGACTATTTTCCAGAAGTTTACTGGTACATTTGAGTATCTTTTGTTGGAAACTCTAACTGATTCAAGACGTTTTTGACAAATTAGTTTTCAGTTTGTTTTTGAGAACAATGTGTTTGGTACAGAGCAGTTGAACGAGTATTCACATACAGTTGATTATTCATCATATTATGAGTAATGGATTCAAATATCTCATGTGACAGAATTGTGAGACTTTCACGAAGTGATATAGTAAATACTGAACCATGAGGAAGCCCAGTTCTTCGACTAATCGAACAAACTGAAGACCTCTACTTGACATTCATAAACATCTGATCTGGTTTTGTCATTATAAGCACGACAGATCTGTTGTTAAAAATTGGAGACTCTCCTGCAATATGCGCCACCCTATATGAATTTACAAGTGAGTTGAAGACTTTCAATGTCATCGTGCTGAAGAAAAATATCTAGTATTTTGATATCCAATGGAATAACTATCAATCGTTGAGCCATAGTTTGGATGAATCTATCTGCAGGGTTGACGAAGATTCTGGATTGAAGTTTGCAAAACTCTTAGTGAAAAAATGCGTCTTAGTTCCGATGCAACCATGTCCTACAAGCAGGCCTAAACCATTCGAAAGGAGCTTGTCATGGGAATATGACATGATAAAGATTACTGAAGTCCTCTAGTCCTTTTGACTTGCATACAGGATGGTTCAACAACAAGACGTCACTTGAATCTTCACCTAAGCGAATGCTACTCAAATGAAAGTAATTTTAAATCAAATGGATTCTCCCAGATTTTAATTAAAATGAGAAAAAAATCAGATCAGAAGAGATCTTTTTCAGAACTGACCAAACTGTAAACAAGAACGTTGAAAAAAAATATTTGAAGTGTCAGATCTACGATATCTGATAAAAACTCATATAAATCACCCGGTAAATAATATTTCAATAACAGATTGAATCAATATTAAACTATACATTTGTGCGTGCTTATCTTAAAAACGATCCAACCAATTTGAGAGCAGTTTTCACTAAAGTACTGTGGTGTGAGCCACATTTAACAATTAGTGTTTCATTTATTTCAATAGCTTTATCATGAATAATAAAGTTATATAAACTAAAGAATCTTGTCAAAAAATTGTTGAAGAATTACCATGAAAATACTGGCTAGTGCCTGCCGAACTATAGAAGAACGCACATTGAGTAAAATCGTAATAAGCTCATTTATTTTACGAAAGAAAACAGAAATTGAAGTTTTATCTTATCCAAGTTGCGGACTGATTAAAAAAAAAAAAACAAAAAATAATTTTGTTTCCTTTTCCATCGACTCTGAAACAAATTACCTAACCTCTGACCTTTAGTCTTCTCTCAGTAATTGCGAATCGACCCGATTACGTATTGCAATTTTCCCACCCCAAGATCGATTGCGAAATACAGGAAGACGTCTCACTTACAGAATACAAAATATTATGGCATTTTGAAACAGCAACAAAGCGAATCGCATGAATTTTGGTTCGACCTACCAAATACAATAATTGTTAGGCGGCCCATACACGATATCATAGTTCACGCAGAACCACTGCATGCGCGCAAATTAGACCGGGTGAATTACAAACTGACGCATCCAGTACAGCATCAAGAAGGTCATATCTTTATTTTACGAAAAATCATCTTGAACATGTTTGAGTATTATTTGCACTATTTTGCAGCGGTACTTATTTATTTATTTATTTATTTCATATACTATTCAACAGGATGAACTCAATTACAGAATACGGAGTAACAGTGGCATTTACAAATATGTACTTACATAATATAATATGCGAATCTATATAACAAAAATAAAAACAAAACTGTCAGTTAGCTGAGAAATGTCTTTTGATTTGTATAATCTGGCAGTTGAATAGATCTAGGACATCACTAACAGAAATAGAGGTATCGCACATTGTATAAATTGGTGATTTTTTTCATTATATTTGTACGCGGAGTATTGAGATAAAATGTGACACTATTCCTAGATGACCGTCTAGGAACCAAAAAAATCAACATATTTAACATTTGAGAGCAGG